>JAVBJF010000620.1:0-128596 GCA_033439095.1 Pseudococcus viburni | reverse complement strand
ACATACATGACATTCATTCTGTATCGAAAATGCCGTTTATTACATGCGATAGGCAACTTAATTAACAAAGTAAATCACATTGAATGCTGTACGTATAAAGGCATTAGTAACGCTATCTGCAATGTTAAGCAATTATGTAATGAATCAAATTCAAAATATCAGCCAATTTTTTAAAAACAGAACATAGTTTCTCAATTCATTTCAAAGAGAGCGTTACTTGATTTGTTATTTTATTTTAAAATGATTGTGTTTCGAGTTGTCTGGTGTAATATTTGCAGGAGATTTCAATTATTCGATTTGAAAATCGTTACCATAAAATTAGGTAATCGTAGGTATTCAATGTTGACATGGTTTTTTCTTTGGTACGGGGAATTTAGTAGAGATATTTAGAGCGTACGATTGATGCTTAATGAATAAATCGTCATTTTAAAAGAAAACTACGTTCGGTACGTCCAATCTCTCAAGTCTCAAGTTAAGAGCAGTTTTTGATAAATTCGATGTTGCTGATTACATTACCTGGATTTGCTCTTGACGTCGAAGCTTTTCCGTTCTCCGAAAATTTATGAAAAATTGAAGTTATTTCCATACTTTGGTCGCCATTCTTGCGAAAGTAATTTCATTTTGAATGTTTTCTCTTTTCTAAATTGATGACCAATTTGTAGAAACATTGATACGTAAAATAGTAAAATTCACAATTTTCATTTCCCCATTCGAGATTTTTCCTCCTTTCGAGAACTTAATCTGTATCACATTTTTTAATAAAATTTTGTTCATTTATACCTAGGTATTTTACTTGTATCAAATCTTCGTCGTCGAGACTCGAGCTGGAGGAAAAGGGCAAATCAAAGTATAGCATTTCAATACGACGAAGAAATTTTTAATAAAAATGCTGACAAGCTTATCACATTTATTTCAACAAACAGTACATTACGAAGGAGAGTATCTTCAGCCAGGACGTCGAGTTCGACATAAGGAGAGCGTTTCGTTAAATTCATTTCTGATAGATACGCTATATACCTATTCCTTAGGCATATTATCAGGCCGAATGAATAGAGCAGGATTTTTTTTCAACGTTCTAAAGACATCGAATTTATCAATAGAAGGTAACTGACGTACGAATTACGAAATAACATGTAATTGTTCGTAAAAACGGTGATCAGATTGTGATCCTATGATTAAAATAATATCGTTGAATATTCAGTGCTAGAAAATCCATATAAAGGGGTAATTAATATTATAAAATCAATCGACTTCGATAAATCGCAATTTTGCATTCAAAATGACGAATAACTTATAAAATATTCATCCAAAAGCAAATATAACCAGCTTATTTGATTTCTCGCATCGAAATACATATTATGACCACTTGTTCTGTTATGAATTAAGCATTAAATATTGTTAAACTACCTATTTAATTGAAGTAAATTTAAAATTTCGGAGCAGCAATGATTTTCAACTAAAATAACTAAATTCTCCTGCAATTATTACGATAGACAACTCATAACGCATTTAACCCTTTCACGCCGGCTGGGACATATGCTGTCCCACTGACCGAAACAATTGGCAGCAGTTTCTTAACGTATCGAAGCCTCCACAAATTATTTCAATTTTCCAGCGCTAGAAAAATGCCTATGAAATATGGTTCATATGAACTTCAGCTCCTATAATTGCGTATTACCCATAGGTATTGGCGACCTATTTGATGATTAGGTATAGGTGCTGAAGTTCAAATGGACCACTTCATGGGTTTTTCTCCAGCACTGGAAAATTCCGAAATTTTCTGGAGGCTTGGAAACGCCTTGAAACCGCTGCCAATCGATTCGACCAAATTTCAGCTATTTTCGTTGAATAAATCAAATTTTCATATTTTGCAGGACGATGGGGTAATTTTAAAATTTCCAAAATTTCCAAAATTCGAGAAATGAACTTCAACTCCTGAAATTTTGAGTAATTTTATGATTTACTCCTGATTTATTTCAACTTCGACTCAAAATTTTGAGTTGTGATACCTTCCTTCTGAGGCAAAAAATCCCTCCTAAAAAATGACGATCTGGGGAGTTTTTTTCCATTTCGTCGAAAAAAAACATCGCTTAATACAATAATTTTATTACTACACGAGAAAAAAATACACAAAAATCGAACATCTAACTAACACACAATTCACTACTCAAATGTAACAAACAATTTTTTTTTAAAAAAAGGAAAAAAAGAACGATCGTTTTAAAAAGTTGGTAAATTGCAATAAAAAAATTAAATATCACAGGAGATAGAAAAAAATTCGTAAATCTAAAAATAACAGTAACAATAACAAAATTTTCAATACCATTAATAACCTGCGCTTTAGGCGCCGAGTACATAAAACAATGCGTACAATTAAACTAAATCCTGAAACACTCTTTCCTTTATAACTACGCGAAAACAATTAACGAATAATTCTGACTAAAGAAAAATAAAAAACAATGAAATTCGCCAACGAAGCTTTAACTACAAACGTGTGAAAAAATTCTAAATCTCGAATTCGAAAAACTTATGCAAGTGATGTGTAAACATTTTTTTTTTTTAATACCTTCGTATTATTTAATTTTCCCAGCAGTTGCCATCGTAGCACTTCAATATGGTAACTTTGAGCGTATATTTGTACTGAACAGCTTTGGCTTTGATTTATCTACATCTATAATGCCTTTTCCTAAGCCTAATACAACGAAACCGATCATTACTGTACATTTTGGCGATAATTTCATTCGCTACGAAGCATAAAAAATATAGGAACACGACCGCGAACGACCTATTGAAAATTTTTAAATAACGCTGGACGGTAATTTATCCAAAGGTACGTGATTTTTTTGCCTCGACAGGGTCCCGGCGCAATTCGATTTACCGTTGAAATTATTACTATCCGGGCACCCGCTGTTGATTAATAAATCCTTCAATATGGCGACGCTTGCACCGTTCGAGTCTGATAATGGTTTAGCATTGTGCACGTAACTGAGACACGTTCGTCCTTCGTGATCGACTATTTTAACGTCCGCGTTATGCTGCATATGAAACACAAAGTAAACACGGGTTAAATTTAATTAGCTAAAAAGCTATATTCAACTTCTATAGTCATTTATGGGCTAATGCTCGTCGATGATTTACAACCAGCCAACGTAACGATAATCAAATTAACGAGCCGTTTAAGCTCGTGTAACGAAAAAGAGAAAAATTACATTTAAATCGCGTGCGAAAACGTCATAGCGGAGTTATTCGTAAAAAACGTATCGGAATACCATGTGGCTGCTGTTCAACTTACCCATAATAAAAGCTGCGCTATTGGAAGGCAGGCTACGCTGCAAGCTACGTGTAAAGGTCTTCTGAGATCTCGGCCGCTGATCGGAGCATTGATGTCGTCGATGGTGGCCTGGGCCAGGAGTAAAACCACCATTCTCATGTCGTTTCTGAAATGTGAAAATAATAATGAGGATTTAGAGAGGTTTTATGGATATCTATTTTTCGAAATAATTAATTAAAATTAAAAATAAGCTCGTCAAAAAAATGTATCGATATCAAAAAAAAAAATAGGTCAGTGACCCAAAATTTTTATAGCAGAATAAAATAATATTTCAATAAAAAATCACACAAGTTTTCCGGCGGAGCAAAAGTTCCTAAATCACAGATGCTTTAAAGATTTTTTTGCTGAACAATTTTTACAAATTCTAAAATACTCGATCTCAAATCAAATAACTTGAATTGTCAGCACAGAGATGACTTCTTACTTAAAAAGTCAGATATTCAAGCCATTTTTTTCATTTTCAATTTTTTTCCAGCAATTTTAAGCAATTGAAAAGCAATAACAATCAAATTTGACATTTATGTAATTTTTTGATACTTTGTAAGACATCAGAAAAAATAGAAAAATAAATATTTTCTCAACCTTTGACATATCTTTGACTTTTTGTTTTTTTTTGAGAATATTGAAAACTTATTTTTTTATAGTAAATAATTTACAATTTTTTCAATCGATGACTTTAGGGAAAAACTATTTAACCCTCTACTGCATGAATTTCCCATCAAAATTTTCCAAAAATTTTCAAATTTTGGGGAAATTTTTTTAGCTATTATAAATATTTACCAAAGTATGCGAATGAATCATGAAATTTAATGTATTGGGATGTTCATAAAATGTTTAAAGTAAAGTTTTGGAAATATTTTGAATTTTTTCAAATTTTTTCAAATTTAGGCAAGCTGTGGTCGTATATGACCACCTATGCAGCAAAGGGTTAAAATTAAAACAACATTTTTTCTCAAAATTTAGGCAAAGATGTAAAGAATTGTTTTTTTCCAATTCTGATTTTCGGGATTTTCTCAAATGTTTTTCAAAATTCAAAGGGTCTGACCGGAAATATGGTGAAATCGGTCTCAGCTCCGATTTTCATTATCACTCCCTCCAATAGCGTCCCTTGATGTAAAAAACTCTGAAAACATTTTTGACCCCCCCCCCCCCAAATCACCATTCATCTCAAATTCACCGCAGCCACAAAAACACGAAAAAATCGAGTAATGACTTTTTGGGATGAATATTTATTCAAAAAATCATCTCTGCCTCAAAAACGAGAAAAAAACGTGCGATAAATTCTGCGATGAAAATTCACCCAGAAGTTTTTTACACCAAGGGACGCCATCTGAGGGAGTTAAAATGAAAATCGGAGCTGGATTTTTCGATTCCAAGTAAGTATTTTTTTTCTCACATTCTTTTTAGTTCCTACACCGGGAGAGAAGGGGAAAAGGGGAGGTCACCCAAAGTTGTAAACGCACTGTAATACAAAACTCAAAAACATAACAATAATTTAAATGACTTCCTTTTCAAGGAAAAACTTTCTGAACAGAAATTTTTTCAATTTCATACTTTCGTTATTTTCACAAAAATTAATTTAATTATTTACATTTGACAATTTTTTGAGCTATCCCCATAACACTTAAATAAAAATTATAAATTAATAATAGATTCACAAAAACATATCCATAATTTTCAATATTTTTTCTCCTAAGGGCAAAAAAATCAGCTTCATTTATTCGATTTAAGTGAAGAAAGCCCAAAGGGATGATTTCTGCAGACATTTTTGAAATAATGTAAACTTTTTTGGCAAAAAAAAGAAAAAAAGTTCAAACTAGAATAGAAATTTTACCAAGATAACCAAGTGAATCAAAGGTGAGGTGGGGGGGGGGGGTGGAAGAATAAAAATAGAAAACAATTTTTTATAATCCTCCTCTTCCAAGAATTTTAGATCGTCTTTTCTTTCTCTTTATCATGTTTATCATTTTTCCACTTTCTTTATTGTCATTGCTAGCTTTTTTAAAGATGGGCGAAAAATCAAAATTTATTTAAAAAAAAAACTTCAGATCTGAATAAATACAAATTTTTGCATTGAACCCCAATAATAAAAGCACGAATAATTTTTCAATTTACCATTCAAAAGAATTATTCGTCCTAAGGTGAAATTTCACCTACGAAAAATAATCGATTCTTTACTTTCAATTTACGAAAAAATCCTCAAAAAATTAAATTTTTGTCCGAAACCAACAATTTGACGTTTTTTGGCAACAAAAACTGGTTATTTTTTGCTCACAAAATTGTTGATTTTTGCTTACGAAAATTCGTGTTTTTTCTTCGCCAAAATTATTTTTGCTGATTTTCGTCAACGAAAATTGACGAGGTTTTTCGTACAAAAAATTATTGATTTTTTCACTTTTTCACTCATTCTTTTGACCATTTTACTTTGACGAGCATATCAATCAATAATTCACTCGAACGAGTCATTTCAATACGAACCTTAATATAGCTTCGGCCAGCTGCTGGGTAATCGAAGTCGAATTCGGAATCGAGGGCAGAAATTCTTTGGTTTCGTATTTGCTCTTAATCCACTGCTCTTTCAGTTCGCGTTTCGATTTGGGCGACGGTTTCTCACGATTCGAAGCACCAGCTTCCCAAACAGAATTTGCCAGCGAATTTCCAATCGATAACATAACGCTTAAATGGCCCGGTCTAAAAAATAAATCGAATTAATACGACCAAATTATTAATTAAATCCGAAAAATATTAATTTTTTCGAATTACTTACGGCCATTCGTCTAAATCCAACGATCGAACTTTCGAAATATGCGATCCTAAATTTCTATGAATTCCAGAGCACTCGATACACATCAAAACACCTATATTTAAACTGGCCCAGTCCGGATCTATTTTTAAAAAATCAAAAAAAAATCAGTCAATTAAAAACAACGTTGACTATATTTAAATCTTGGCGATTTAAGAACGTTATTTGGAAAATTCGTACATACTCGGAGCATTACAATCGACGCAGGCTGAATTACCCAAAACGCATGTTCGAATTGATAATATGGTCGCAGCTTCGAGCGACGAATTCAACCTCGACTTGCCTTTATTACTTTCGTTACCCTAGACAAAAACATGGCTATGTTATTTCAACCATGCTCGATACCACACGTGTCTCAAATTACCAATCTCGACGCTTCAATCACCTGTAACGAGGCTAAAATTTGTTGTTCGATAGCGGCCACCCATTCGTTCCTTTCTTCAATACTGGAAGCTTCAAATTTCCATTGTTTATTATCCAACGAAACAATTAGGAACTCGTAACCGTCGTAATCTGAAAAATGACATTTTTCGTTAACGACACGTCCTATTCTCCTCGCAATTGAATTTATTAATTCATTATTTACATACCTTCGTTATCTTGATTCTTCACATTGGCGCTTTTCAATCTACGGTGACGTTTTTTTACATGAGGCGTCTCAGCTTTACCCTCCGAATACCCATTTGTAAATGTCAACGAATTATTAGACATAATCATGACCGAATCTTCGCTGTAAATAGACCATAATATATAAAAAATCGATCCTTTGAAAAAAACAACCGCCTCGACTTACGTCATTTTGACATTTCAGTCGACCGACAACGACGTCCGAAATGTCATCGCGTATAATTGGCCAAAACGTCGAACACGTTTTAGCCATTTCATATCGGCTACGAAATAATTTTATCCAATCTTACCTAAGTCCGGTCACCTTTGAGTTGGGTTCTTTTAATACTTCGTAGGCTGTTAAAAATACTTTATCGGAACATCTTTTTTCTTTATACTGAGAATCTACGCAAACAAAAGAATATTCGTGAGGATAAAAAATCGACATTTTATTACGTTAAGTGTATCTTCACGATAGACTATTAATTTTTTTCCACAGTTTGCGTGGAAAAATCGAAGCCAACGTACTTGAAATGCTAAAATTAACGAATGAGTCGTTGATAGAAGACGTGTTGACGGTTTTCGAGCCTCGTGGCTTTTGACCAGGGATTTTCACCGTTACGTATTGTAACGAGATTTCTTTACCGTGAATTTCTTCCATGTAATCCTGCAATAAAAAATGTAAAATTATTATAATCTGGCTCGAAAGTAGCCTTAAAATAATCTACGACAACAAATTGAAGAAAAAATTAAATAAATAAAAATTGAAGCTATAAAAGATTGTAAAAAAAAGAGAAGAAAAACATAAAATGTTCTCATAAATTTTAAAATCAAATTTTACAATTTTCACCTACTCCCCCTCCCCCTCCCACGAAAGCCGAATTCTGAAAAGACGACATGATACAATTTATTGAGAATTCACACAATTTTTTTGAAGGCTTCAAAACTTTAGATTTTTAGAAATCGTTCCATGGATTTTTTTATTTCATCGCAGAATTATTTTAGGTTTTTCATTGAAATGAAAAAAATGAACATTTCATTTTTTAAAATATTAAAAAATTCTTCATACAGCAATTTTTATCAAAAACACTGCTATTCATTTCATTACACTCTCTCCTCCTCCCCCTTCACCTAAACTAAAGAATAGAAAAATCAATCGTTGAATTCAATTTCGAGCTGGAAAATTGGAAATTTTGATCAATTATTTGAGTAATTTCTTGGGGAAAAAAATAAATCAGCCAAAAATTTCTCGTTTTGATTTAGGTGATTGCAATTTCAAAATTTTATAGGCAGATAATTTTTTTAACCATTCATCTTTCAAATTATTAAATTTGGGGGCATAAAAAATGAAAAAAATCCATTTTTAAGTACTCTCCATCGAAATTATTTTTCAAGCCCCTTTCTCCTTTCCCTTCTTTCCCATCATCACATTTTCAGAAGTTTGAAACATTTTCTTGCCTTAATTATCATTCTTGAAAACATGAAATATATCTAGGAGAGGAGGAGGAGAGGGGAAGAGAGAGGAAGAGAGATTATAATATTTCAGATTTTAAAAGCAAACCAAAAAAATAATGATATTTAGAAAAAATATAGGTACTAAAAATTGGTAATTTCTCCATTCTTGAGGAAAGGAAATGAATTCAATCAAAAATGACTGAATAAAATAAACCTCAAAACTGATTTAAAACGATTTTGAAGATAAAAAGATATAAATGAAAATCAGAAAAAATTCATACAACATTGGCAGAATTTAGAAAAAATAAGAAACTGATTTTTAAGGATGGAAGAACATTTTAAAAAAATTAAAAAAACTAAAAACAAATTTTTTAAGAATAAAAATTCAAAAAGTCATTTTTTAAAAATAAACTTGTAATACGGTCTTTTTAGCTAAAATAAAGCCCAAACCCAAAATGAATTAGCAGAAAGGGGAAGTTTCGTATATATAAGCTCAGTAAGACATGTATTTCAATATTCCCGAACTTCCCTAAAATTGGTGAATATTTTGACCCCTTTTTGAGGGGTGAGGGGGTTCAAATTTTGGTTTTTCGGTCATAACTTTCGAAATTACGCATTTATGGAAAAAAAGGTGAAACAAAAATTTTAGAGAATTAAAAAACAAATAATTTTGTTATTTACTGTTTTTCCCTAGGACGTCATGGAAGGGAGCTGGAGCCTTCCGAAAAAAATCAATTTTGAAAATTCCCCATTAACAGAAATGATTATCAAAAATCGGGTTAATCGACTTTTGGAAGCGGCTTTTTTGCATAGTGTATCCCATTACTATGTAGAACAAGAAAAATGTATAGCCGACCCCTCATCTCAGAGTAGGGGGGTGGACCCTCCATTGAAAAATTCGAGTTTTCCCTCAAGCATAGCTCAGCTGCAGTGAAAAATTCGAAAAATTGGTTCAAACAAACATTGTAGAGCGTTAAAAGACGAACATTTTACTTTTTTTACTTTTTTTCTAGATGGTCTTGGGGGCGAGTTATCGCAAAAAGAAAAATAATTGGCGCAGCGTTCAAAAATGTTTTCCGAATTTTGTACCTTGTCTTTTGGGGTCCAATTTAGTTTCAAGGGTTAAATGATAATAAAAATCGAGTTCAGTGATCACAAAAACCCCAGAAATCCACTTTTTGGGCTATCGGTTCGCTAGATTTCATACCAGATCTGATCTACACATGCGTAATTTATTGAGTTGATGAAAAATTTTTGAACGCCGCGTCGCTTTTTTTCTTTTTGCGATAACTCGCCCCCAAAACCTTGTAGAAAAAAAGTAAAAAAAGTAAAATGTTCGTCTTTTAACGCTCTACAATGTTTGTTTGAACCAATTTTTCGAATTTTTCACTGTAGCTGAGCTATGCTTGGGGGAAAACTCGATTTTTTCTACAGAGGGTCCACACCCCCCTACTTTGAGATGATGGGTCGGCTATACATTTTTCTTGTTTTACATAGTAATGGGATATACTATGCTGAAAACCCGCTTTCAAAAGTCGATTAACCCGATTTTTGATAATTATTTCTGTTAATAGGGAATTTTCAAAATTGATTTTTTTCGGAAGGCTCCAGCTCCCTTCCATGACGTCCTAGGGAAAAACTGTAAATAACAAAATTATTTGTTTTTTAATTCTCTACAATTTTTGTTTCGCCTTTTTTTCGTAAATGCGTAATTTCGAAAGTTATGGCCAAAAAACCAAAATTTGAACCCCCTATCGTTCACAACTCGGAAAAAAATGATTTTTGACTCCCTAATATACAATTTTTTTAGCCCAGAGATTAATTATTTTCACCAAAAATTTCAACAGAAATATTAACATTGAAAAAATAAACCAAAAATTGGTCATTTTCCCATTTTCTAAAGCAAAGTGAAGATAATTAATCATCGTATCAAAAAAACATGACTTTTTAAGTTTTTAGTCTCTCTTTTTCAAAAAAAAAAGACACGAAACTGATTTAAAATGATTTCCGGGACAATGGGCCGATTAACGGGTAATATTTCTGCAAAATATTGGAAAAAAAGAAAAATGAAAAAATTTTCAAAAAATTGAAACTGTCAGAAATTCTAAAAAATGTACCTAACCTACATATTCTTCAAAGTAAATTCTTTATACCAAAAATTATGTAGGTGGACTTTTAATAGAAAATTTCTACCCTTCGTAAAAAAGGGGGGCTTAGATGAAATCAAAAAATTCAGCTTCGAATTGAGACTTCAAAACTATTTTTCGATCATAGCAACGGAAAATCATCGGAAAAAATTGCGAAAAACTTTACATAAAATTATGGAAAAGTAAATATTCGAAACAGAAATTAAGAAATAAAAAAATTAAGAAAAAATGCTTTTAAAAAATTACAAAGTAACGAACAAAATATTAATTTCAAAAGTTCTAAGAAATTTAAAAAAATATATTGAAAAATTCCAAAATTTTATCAAACAAAATTACACAAGAAGTTACTTTCCTTTTTCTTCCCAGATTCAAACATTTATATGTACAACCAAAATCGCCAAAAAAATATCACCATTGAACTAATGGACCTTCTAGTCCGAACTCATTATAAGAGAAAAAAGAATCAATTTTTTTCCGACAATTATTTTAATAATTTTATTAATTTTTCAGACGAATAAAATCTTCACCGAGGAATAATTTTTCGAAGAAATGTTCAACTTTCAAAACATATCGAATAATTTTATTCTTTGAAATTAAAGAATTTTCAAATTTTTACTTAAACTTTGTAAATCAATTTTTTATCAATTCAATTGACAGAAAATCAACCAAAAATGAAAGTGTTGAAGGGAAAAATTTACTAAATGATGAACTTCTTAAAACCATAAAAAATAATTAAGAAAACTATACTAAAAAACTTCCTCTTTTCACCCCGAATAGAATAAAATACGAAATAAAATATAAATAAACTGTTCCAAAAATTTGAAAAATCAACGAATAAATGAAAAAAATCAACTAATCTTCCCTTTTTCCTTTTTCCTTTTCTTTCCTCTGTTTCAATTACAACCCCCAAAATTTCAATTCCAAAAAAATTTACACCAAAGAACACAAATGAAAAAATCAACCTATCACTCACATGTAAACTAGGATGATAGGTGAGTCTTCCATCATCGCACAACGTGACGTATTTCTTTTTCCAGTCTTTATTGAGTGTTTTGTTGCTTTTCTTGTAGAGATACCCTTGTTTCAGCGGAATGGCTCGGCCACTACCCAATTCTCCATTTTTCAACTTATCTTCGCCTTTTTTCGACGACGTCATGAATAAATTAGATCTTCTTCTGATTTTCCTGCAATATCGTCCCAAAATCGTAAATAATTAATTCCCATCTACGAAAATTCGAACCAAAAAAAAAGGAAAAAACAACATACCTGGAAGTAGTCGGAGTGGAACTCGGTGTCGGTAAATCTTTGGGAAAACTATCCAATTGCTTGGAACCGTCCAACGAAATAGTCAATTCTTGCGGATGCCTGCTCAGGTTACCAATCGAAGATCCTAAATTACCTCTGGACGAGTTCAGCAACGAATCCTGTACGAAAATGACAACACCGTTTAGTAAAAACCTACGTAACTTTACGACTGGCGCGTATAAAAATTATATTTCAAAAACCGTATGGTTTTTCCACCATAGTCGAGTAATTTTCAGGCTTGCTAACGCTATCTATCGTTTTTGCAACGTTGTATCGTTGAGTCAGGTAAGTACCTCAATCGATACGATAAGTAGTGCCTCTGGCTGCCTTCTAAATGAATTATAATCGTTTGAAATTATTTATTAATTTTTTCCTCTTCTTCATTCTACTTCCATTTACATTTTTCACGTTTCCAAGTCGGAAAACTCTCGAATTTAATTACTTTTTCGACGTGTTTTCTTCCTTATTTGCCCGCACACGGTACCTTTCGAGTCTCATTTTGAAAGGTAGGCCAGCCTAAGTAATCAGCTAAATTACATTTCACTTTCTTTTCTTTTGCTCGCATCCAGCAGCGAATACGGTGGCATTTTAAAATACTTCTATTTCCTTCTAATTTAATCTCGTTTATTTGAGCTGCACTTAGATCGAGTTCGTTTAGACCAAAATGGAGCCTCTTTAATGGATAGGCACTTTTTGTTTTTAAAATGGCTAAAACAATTTCACTGCGATACCGCGCGTACGACCGCATCGGACGTATATTTTCAATTCTTCTTTCCTATGCCTAATATAATGAAACTTATCTCGCAATATAAGGCTCCCTGGTAATAAATTACGAAGGGAATGCTCTCTAGATGGGCTCTGGATCACCTTTCGCCATCGAACAATAATCGAAATTCCAACAACGTACATTTGCGGATCAGACCCATTCTTATGGAGAAGGAGGAAAAAACCACGTTTGCGGTCTCTGGTGCGGAAACGTTTATCTCATCAAATTCTCATTAGACGAACGAGTTAAAAGTGTTGGTAATTTTGTACCTTGTATCGTTTATTGTAGCTATATCTTTTACACGCGTATAGAATTAGTAAAATGATAATCTCTTATCGCATGTGCAACGTTTTTTTCTTCGATGATTAATCGTTTTTTTGTTTAATTGAAAAATCACGCGAGCGAACTTCGGATATTTCGGTCTTTGGTTTCCGATAAAAATGACAGATTTTTTTATCGGTTTTAAAAACGTCAACTGGACTTTCCTGATGAAAAAATTATGGATAGGAAAAAGACAGAAGGGAGAAGAAGCAGATGCTTCGTTATCAATCGATTTGCGTAGGTAGTTTATTATGAATCACACTTCAATCAGTCGAAAATTCGACCATGAAGGTACATATTTGACAAATTGAAGGGATAAAATGATTTTCGAAATTGGGAAGCTCGTTTAATGAGCTTCCAAATTTCGAAAATCCATAGATTCGTTAATTTTTTAGTCATTTGGGGAACGAGGAGGCACAAGTTGAGCAATGAATAGGCAAATCGAAAAATTTACAAAATTTAGAGGCCCCAGGCTCATTTCCCCAATTTTTGCCCCCATCTTATACAAAAATATATTTAGTCCAACATATTTTGAGATTCTGATTCTTAAAACCACGAAAAAATTCAACAAATCAGTGAGTTCTCAAAATTGAGACTCCAGCTCTCTTCACTCATTTTTGTCCTTTCCCATCCTAACTTTATTCATACTTGCCCATGTCTATTAATTCATTCCTAAAAATCAAAATTTAGTCATATTTTCAGATCTTTAACCAATATTTGGGAACTTTACACTTTTTTACCTTTTATTTTATTTTTCATATAGCAATCTTATTATTAAAATTGAAAATTTTTTAGTTTCTTTTTTGATAAATGGTGCTTATAAGAATAAAAAATATTAAAGAATAGTAAAAGAATGATTTTTTGATTTTTATCGAACGTTTGATTAATGCTTAGATCTGAAAGGGAATGTGAGGGTCGGAAGTGAGGAAGAAAGATTCTGAAAATAGTTTATAAAATGTTGAAAAATTACCACATTTTCTTTTTAAACACAATTTTTCAAAAAATTTCGCCCATTCAAAAAAATAGGTATACCCCCTCTCTTGGCCCTCACTAAAATATTTTTCTAGATCCGACGCGACGTTGTGCCATTTTTTACACCATAAAACAATAAAAATTCTAAAAAAAATTACATTTTGATAAAAAATTTTCTAATTTTTTAATTAAAACTTTCCCCTCTCCCCACACACAAAGAAATAATTTGGAAAACGTAGGTAATCAAATAACTGAAACGATTTTTCATAAAATGGAATACTTTAACTCATTTTTAATAAGTTTTAATAATAAGTATTTAATTGAATACTTACGCAGATACGTGAGGAAATTATTTTCTATCAAATTACACTATTTTCTAACGAAAAACCAAACGATCGCGCAGCTTTCAATTTGAAAAATGATTTTTTTTTCAACCAATATGAATAATAATTTATTAGACAGCTAATCATCTACTGAGAAGAAGGTAATAGTGAGTCATTTTTGGAAAATAGGTGGCATGGATTAGATATAAAAAGAAATTTTATAGAAATATGCATTACCAACTGATTTTGAAAATGTTTTATATTATTATTATCTAATTTCCTCGTAATTTTTCAAAAACAGCATCAACGTTTGGCGATAAAAAATTTCGCAGAATTTTAAAACAGCGTAACACTTTTTTATTTTCATTTATTTTTCATTTTTTGAACTTGGTCAAAAATCTATTTTTCAATATTTCTTAAACTTCAAGAACAAAATATTTTCCAATTTCGAAATAATTTTTACCACGAAATTCAAATAAAAAAAGTAATCATTTGAGCTTACTGTTTTACACTTTAAAAAAAAAATTCAACTGAATTAGTACAGGGAAGAGTCGTACACAAATATAATGAATTTTGAAAACCCTCACCTCCCTCCCCCCCAAATAAATCAAACTCATTCCCAGTGGCGTCGACAGAATGGAAAATTGGGGGGGGGGGGCACAAAAGGGGCCGTGTGTTGGACAATTTTTTGGGGTTTTCGAAGTGGAAAAGGGGGACTGAATTTTTTCACCTGCTAAAAATGGGGAGGGGGTAAAAAGGAAGCATTCTTCCGCACTTTCGTCTCAAATAAATTATAGAAGTGTAATTTTGTTTGTGCCCGAGTGAAGCGAGGGCGAAGTTTTGAAAAAATTGGATTTTAAATGCCCTAAAAAGACGTTTTTTCATGTTTTAATGCTTTGAAAATCCCCATTTGGTGTAACTGTAACGTACATTTATAAATACAACATGAATTGGGGGGGGGGCGGCCAGAACTTTTTTCGCCCCCCCGACGCCGCCTCTGCTCATTCCTACAATTTCACTCATTCAACTGTTATTTCAGAGATGCCTAAAATTAGAAAAGAAAATTCTTTTTCTCAAATTTTTTTTAAATTTTTCACAAATAAAAAAATGGGAAAACTTTTTTTCTTTTTTTAGGTCTTTGTTGTAGATTTTCCCCCAAAATTCCAATTTTAAAAATTTCATATCAATACCACTTTCCCCTACTAGTTTGATGAAAACCCTTTTTGATTGACCATTTTTTCATCAGAAATAAGAAAAAAAAACGTTAAAAAACCTAATTTACCAAATTTTTAAAAATAGAATATTCAAAAATTACGAAGAATCTGATATTTTCCAACACGACCAGAGGACCATTCTATGAAAAAAATTGACAAAAGTGAAAATATTTGGTCAAAGCTGAAATTTTTTTGAGTAAAATGTCGACAGTAAAATTAATTTAGTAAACGAACTTTTGAAATTTTTTTTCTTAGCATTTTTGAAAATCACGAATGAACACCCTGAATTTTAGTTTTGTTTTTTTTGTTGAAAAGATCAAATTTCCTATTCTGTAGAACGACGAGGTAATTATGAAAGGTCAAAAATTCGCTAAAATTCGGAAAATAAACCTAAGCACCTCAAATTTTGGATATGGGTTCTTCAATGATTAATGCATTTTCGATTTATTTTTGTTTCGCCTCAAAATTTTACTTCCAGTTGGGATACCTCCCTTGTAAGGATATTTTTCAAAATGAAAATTCAATAGAAAGATCTTTTGAACCAATTTTATAACACTGGAATAAAATTTTCAGACTTTCCTTATCCTGTGATTTTTTTTACACAAAAAATTTCACCATCCCTTCAATATTTGAATTTTTCACCAAAAATATTTCATTCTTCAAATGGAACAATTTCATTCTTAATGAGAGCAAATTTCACTAAGAGAGGATGGGTCAGAAAAATCGAACATTTCCTACTTAAAATAATTTTTTTGTTCGAAGCATCCTCTTTTAACTTTTCCTCACTCAAAATGAAAAAATTTCTAAAAAAATATAATTTTGAAAAATTTCTAAAAAAATATCATTTTGAAATTTTTAAAAAAAATATCATTTCTCAAAAATTTTCTACACAAAACTCGTTTTTCCAGTACAACTTGAGCGACCTCGTCTCATTTTCACATTATTCTGAATTCACCCCTTTGCCCACCCCAACCACTACAATCAAATTTCTCCACTCACCTTACACGGCATCGAATAGGGCATATGATTAGGCGAATTCGGCGACGTATACACTCCGTACGGCGTCGTAGGTATAATCAAATTTGAAAACGGCGACGGCGACGCTAGATGTTTTATGCTACTGCAGTGATTCAGAGATATCGAACTCGCCGTACTCGGGGTCCCCGGAGTAGTCGGACGGGAATCCGATGTCGTCATGCAAACCGAACTCACCAACCTCTGCTGGATGATTTTTTGGCACGCTGAAACAAAAAATTCAAATCGTACACCACAATCAATTATAATCGAACCACATCCACGAAAAAAAAATTATCTTTCATTATTATCTCGTTAAATAAATTAGTTTGCCAAGTACACGTAATACGACTATGTATATTCGACTACCCACCTCTTTTGTCTCTTTTAGGTACCTAGACCTACACGTAAAATAACGTCTCAATCTCAATACACGTAGGTCTGACGACTTTGAATAAGATCGTAAAAAAAACACCTCCTGTACCTACAAATTGTATACCTATTTTTATATTTTTTAATTACCTAGTTTCAGAATCGAGTTCATTTTACGGTATTTAATTGTTATTACGAAATCTTTTTAGCAAAATACTATACAGCTCGTTTGTAGTACACATTTTACCGTTGGGTCTTACGTAGTACATTGTATACACACTAAGCACATATTGGTAAAACTTTTCATAATTACATTCTCGCAGACAATAAACCATCAAACCGTGAACTGTATAGTTTGTTAGGTACATATTTATATGATACGCGAGTCTTATTCTGCAGTACCGCACGACTACGTTTTACATTTCCTCTCGTACTCAGCTCGAAATGAAATCCTTTTTCTGGGTTCGCGAAAACGAGAACAAAAAGCGCATCTTTCATTGAATTTGCCACTCGATAAAAAAAAAACTCACCGGGAGAAAAAGTTTAAAAATAAAATCCAGCTCACGTTCCAACCGAGGATAATTTTTACGATACAAAACCACCGACCACAATCGATCTGAAAGCTCGTAAAAAATTATCTTATTTGCGTGTCGGACGAGTACACAGAAAAATGCAAAAAGTCCGAAAAACCGAACCGACGTACGATATAATTAAACTACATTGGTATCATCGTCGGGCCAGTCTATCGACTCAACCGTATTAGTAATTCTGTATCCGCCAACACATCGAAATATACCAATGGGAAATTCACTCGTAAATAAAAAATTACGTAGGTACGTTCGACTCGTACTTGAATTATAACGATTTCATTTGAACTTGGAAAATCGTCGTTGAAACGCGGCTTCGTGACGTATTACGTTGAAATTTACCTACATTATGTCGTTTTGATGTTCGATACTATCACTGAAAATAGATTATTAATTAGCCGAATTGAATACGAGACGTGTTTTTGAAAGGTTCCGGCAAAGTGGCGGCGTATAGAGACCGAACTTTGAAAAAAATTTCAAAGTTGAGGCGTGGAGAAGAGAAACGAGTATTGGCTTTTGAACTTTTCATTCCGAAAATGGAGAAAATTTCACGAAACTTGGTATCGACGTTTTCGATAATTATTTTTAAAAATTGCGTGATTTTTGGAAAATTTTCAAACCGATGAGATTGCTTTTTGACTCGAGTGTTGAGCCAACGAAGGAACGAAGCAATTTTTTATAAGTACTTTTATACAATTTTCGCAGGGGTTCCAAAGATATCATTGGATGTGGAATACAAGACGAATTTATGTACATTTTTTAGGGGTAATTTTACATTAGATATGAAATTTTTTATTTCATTTTTCTATTTGAAATTTGTAAGGCAAATTGAATGCTCTGAAAATACACGAAACTGAATTTTCAATGGTAGATTGAAATTCGAAATGAAAAGTGGCTTTTTCATTGGAAAATTGATTGAAAAATTAGGATAAAGTAGACAAAATTTCTTCTGAAAAATAATCGTTTTAGAATCATAGTTACTTTCTTAAGACAAAATTTCAATAACTCGAGAAAAAATCGGTATGTGGCTGTCTAGGAAAAAATGGATCATCTACCAGAAATTAACTTTTTTAGGAAAATTTTATTCGAGTTTTGACTACGAAAATATAGTGTATCAAGCGGTGTGGCCGATTTATTTGACCTAAAAAATGTGACTTGAATGACCAAATTGCACCAAAAAAGTGACAAAAACGTGACCAACAAGCCATATTTCTTTTCTAAATTTTTTTCAAAATCGTACTCAACTTGGGAATTTTTCCTTATAATTTTTTGAAATTTCATGTGTTTTTTGAAAAAAATTTCCAATTGAGTTGGAAGAAATTATGAAAAACATGGAGTTGAAATTTAAAAAAAATTAAGTTGAGCAAAAAATAGAGGAAAAATATTGAATATTACTGGGAAAAAATGTTCAAGTAAGAAGAAATATTGAAAAGCACGAAGTTCAAAATTTTGTTGAACAATTCAAAGTTGAAAAATTTTTTAAGAAATTTCCAACTGAAAAAATGTTTTAGATGAAAAAAAGAAGAAAAAAATTTAGAATTGAAAAAAAAATTCAAAAATCAAAGTTGAAAAAATGTTGGAAAAGTTCAAGTTGGAAATTTTTTTAAATTGGGTACAAACTGACACGGTTTACAATTTTTCAACATTTCGTCAAATTTTAAAAAACAGAAAATTTGAACACTTTTTGGAAAAATGTCATTGGCCCTGAAAATTATCTGAAAACTACTAAAAGGTCTCAAATTTTCAAGTTCAAGTTGGAATTTTTTTTCAAAATTGGGTACAATTGGAAAAAAAATTAAAATTGAAGAAACTGACACTTTTTACAGTTTTTCAACATTTTGTGGAATTTTAAAAAACCGGATTTGAACACTTTTTGGAATAATGTCATTGGCCCTGAAAATTATATGGAAACTCCTAAAAAGTCTTCAATTTTCCCAAGTTTTTAGATTTACTTTCCTCGACTCTTTCCCCTTTCTTCAAAAAAATGTAGAGTTTTCAAATAATTTGAATATCACCTTGTGTATTTTTTTTTCAAAAACTCCAAAATGAGCAATTTTTCCACATATCCCACATTTACTTTTGTGTTCAGAATACGTGGGAATTAAAGTCATCCGAAAATTCCAACTGGAAATCATTGAACAATTTTGATTGAAAAAAAAAAAAACAGTTCTGCCAAGCAAAGTTTCTATTGCGGAAAACTGTCGAGAGTTACCACCCCCTCGACCCCTTGTTAATTTTTTATGGAGGTTCCACGACCCCCAAAAACAGGGATTTCTTTCTTTTCCTTCCGATTTGATTTCACGGTAAAAATAGCTCAGTACTTTTTTGTTCTACACTCAATTTCCAACATTTTTTGTAGAAAATTTTTTTGTGCGACAATTACCAGAGGTAATAGAGAGTTCTGAAGGAAAGGGGTTTTGGGAAATATAACATCATTTGAAAACGTGATAATAAGTATATGAAATCATTACTAAAGTGTATGGTAAAATAGTTACCCCCTCCCCTTCCTATGTGTCAATCCAATTTTACCCATTTATTTTTATTCAGCAGTGGCAATATGATTGAGAGATAAGGTGGGATGGACATAATACAGGGTGACCGAAAAGTAGTTCCAAAAAAAAATTATTGGCAAAAATTCCCTAATTAACTTATTCAAAAAATTTCAACTCTGGCAGCATTCTTGGTCCTTTACTATTCGAACACAGGCCTCTTCAAAAATTCTCAATCATTTTTGAATTTTTTGTGAAGAATAATTTGATTTTCGCTTACAATGCTATAGCTAAACCTAGTCGAACGAAATTTAAAAATTGCGTGGAATAAAATCTAGGAATTTCTGTGGATAGGTGACGAGTTCCTCAAAATCTTGAATTGAACCCTGTTAATCTGAAAACAGTGCGTTCAATTTTGAAATAAGGAGGATTGCATTTCAGCGCTTTACAAATTGGAGTCAGATGATTTAATTCAGCATTATTGAATTATTGCTCTGGTTCAAGGGAAAAATTGCGCAATATTGAATTTTTTCGGGTTATAAATTATACAGAGATTAGAAGACGATCTATATTAGTAGAATATGACCAAAAAAATTTTACCCTATCAATAATAATTTTTTACCGAAATTTAAAATTTTTTTGGGGAAGTAATTTTCAGTCACCCTGTACATTTGCAGAAGTCATAAAATCATGAATTCTCTTTTCATTCCAAGCAACCTTCTGGTAAGAGAGCCAAAACTAGACTGAGCCGAGCAGTTCCGGAAGCTCCGAGGTTGACGTTGAAAGTGGGAGGAGCCACGCTCATAACCTGTTCCCCCCACTCCACAATATCAATGCGACGTTGCCAAACAGAGTCTAATCCAACCGGCAGATGTAAAATACCAGGACATAAGGGCCTCAAAGAGGCAATAAAACCAGTCTTTGTGCTGGACTGACAATTAAATGGCCTAACCCCAAACTCAGATACAATATGGATACAATGCAGAACAGGGCTTCAAAGAAAAAATTTAACCTGCCGACCTCCGGCTGCGGAATTCCAAGCACTTTTTATTTTCTATTACTTCTCCGACATTTTTCATGAAAAAATTGGAAAACCTACTCTCTCATTCTGAATCAGTGAAAAGCCACTGATGAATAGTCAAAATTGCATCACAGGAAAAATCAACAAAATTCACTAATTTTCAGCAAATTTTCGTTGATTTTTCAACAATTTTCACAAATTTTATAAATCTTACTGACTTTTAGTGAATTTTCACTGATTTTCCAGTAATTTTTTTCACTGATTTGTTTTCAGCAGAAAAATTTTCACTGATTTTCTCTTGTACTGCAATTCTGACTGTTTCTCAGTGATTTTCGATAATTTTCACTAATTTATAATTGAGAGAGTAGCCCAATCCCACCCCAGCCCCTCAAAAATTATAAATAGGTCAACAAAAGACCAAAACATGAAAAATTTCTTTATGAGAAAAAATTAAAATGCGAATAAATGCAAAATAGCTGAAATTCTTTCACGTAAAAAAACACATGTTGGTGTTGGGAACCACTGAATGAAAAATAGAAATTCTGAAATTTACATCGGACGGTCTCATAGCTGGTAAAAGGTATCACCATTAAATCAGTTGGATTAAAATTTTCCCTATAGAATTTTATAGGTATAATTTTCCTTTGAAAATGGAATTATGGCAGACAAAAATATCGATTTAAAATGTCGAAAGGGCTTTAGCTTTATCACAAGTAATGTTATTAGGGCTATACATAGTATTTTTAATACCGTCTTCGGCGAAGCAATTTTTGAAAGCGAAATTGAATTTTCTCAAAAATGTACAATTTTTTCACCCTCATTCCCTCCCAATTCATAAACGATACTTTTTCAAAAATTTGAAAAAATAAATTGTCGAATCAACTTTTCTAATCAGGGAATTTGATAAAAAATAATTTCGAAATTTTAAAATCGAATGTTCCAAAAAAGATGAAAGAAGTTCAATGACCATTGGCCAACTTATCCATATTCAAGTATTCAAAACTGAAAAAAAATCAAACAACGAATTTGTATATTTTCCAACATTTCCTCCACAGTCACCTCCGCTTCATCAAACACCAGATAAAACAATGAATCATTAAACAATTCTTCCTCATATTCTAATTCCAACACCATTCGAATCAAAATCACACACCAACTACCAAAATTTTATCTTCAAATACGCGAAAAAATTTAGCTATTTACAAACACCACTATTTTAATTACACCACCTCGCATTTGCTGTCAGTATCTTTAGTCAGTGCTCAGTCATACCCGACCCCGCTCCCTCTTGCCCTTCTGAATCGCGTAATCTGACGTCAAAATAATATAAACAACGATAAACGAGTAAAAAAACCAACGTGGTTCGCGGTTTCCATGCACATCTATCGCTCTAAACATCCAAGTACAAATATAAACACCTCATAAAATAAACAACCGGGTTGAAAATTACACCGTGTATCTACATACGCGAGCACCGTTCAGCTACACAGTATTCTCTCGCATCGAGCAGCGACCTCGAGCATCTCAGATACAACAACGACAGGTGTTTTGAGAATTGAGAATGAGAAACAATACGATACGGAAATTTCATCTAAAAATACTCCTGCTGCCTTTCTCTGTTGCAGTTTGCAGATGGCTGCAAGTGCAACCTGAACAAGATTTTTTTACAAGCGACTTGTTGAGTTATGATTATGACTTACGAATGAATTGTTGACAATATCGATAAGACGGGAATGGTGAAAGGGAAAGGAGAAGAGAATAAGCCACTTTAAATACGTAATAGGTAGGTGCTCGCTGCTCGGTACCATTTCGAGAATTATTATCTTCTATTTGCATACGCATTACGCACTTGTAAGATACCGCGTCGGTATATCGCAGACATTAATATAGCTTCCTTGAATCTAGGGCTGAAATAGTGAAATTTTGTAGTTTTCGTCGACTCGTTTGTCGCTGACGAACGAAAGAGGAAAATTCTCAAAGTTGGCGCTTGATATATTGAAATTTAATGCAGATTTTAGGACACCGTATACATAAAAGTGGCACTTGCGTCCAATTCGGGCTATAATCGCATAAATTTATCTATTTTTACGAAAAAAATTGATAATTTTCTCGAAATGGATTAGGTACTATGAAAAATAAATTACTACAAAGTTTGAAAAAAATTCATCAAAAGCCCAAAAATTTTCAAAATCGTTGACCTCTTTACTATTATCTATTAAAAGTGGAAAAGCTTCATTCAAGCCGGTTCAAATTTAAAAAAAATAAAAATAAATTTTTTTTCAAAATTTTAGTATTTCCATATAAAAGGTTACGTTGACTTCGAGTCGTTTCAAATTTTCAAAACTGAAAAAAATCTTGGTTGAAAATTAAAGCAGTTTCATAATTTTGGGATTTTATATTCGCAAATGAAAAATAAACAGGCTTCGAGTCGATTCAAACTCCAGAAAATCGAATAAAACAATTAATATTTGATAATTTTTCACAAAATATCGTCATATGAAAAAATAAAATGAATTTGCTTCTAATTGCCTCAACTTTCAAAAAAATGAATTCAATGGGAAATACCTAACCAAAATTTTTTTGATTTCAGCTCCATGTAAAATGAAAAGGCGAGACCTTTTTGAATTCTGATTAGTGTAGAGGAGGAGAGAGCAGGCTAAAAATTTTAAAATATCATTTCTCAGCATTTGCTTACAAAGGTAATATTTCAAAAAATTATTATTTTCAATTTTTAACAATTTTTTCAACTGTTTGAAAATTTGAGCCAACTTGAAAGCCTTATAATTTCTATCTAGAAAGATTAGAATTTTTTCAAGACCATTTTTTATCAAAAGAGACTACGTTGAGACGCCCTACCTGGAAAAAATTTTAATTTTTGAAAATTTTTCCAATTTTTTGAATTTTTTTAAGTACGAAAATTTTGTTATTTTCAAATAAATTCATTTTTTCTTGGAGCTATACAACTGATTGAGAGCTTTCGAGTTGGCAGAAGAGAAGTATCTCAACTGCGACTAAAATTTTGAGACGAAACAAAAACAAATTGAAAGTACATTCCGTATTCAAAATTTCAAGGGCTTAAGTTCATTTCTCAAATTTTAGCAAATTTTTGAAATTTCAAAACTGCCCCATCATCCTGAAAAATATGAAAATTTGATCTAATCAACAAAAAAAATCTGAAATTTGGTATAATACCCTATGTTCGACTTCTCGAATCAATTGAAAGCGATTTTGAGACGTTTTGGAGCCTCCAGAAATTTTTGGAAACTTCCAGCATGTAAAAAATGTATATGAAAATGGTCCATATGAACTATAGCTCCTGAAAACTCAAATTACCCATATTGATGACCAATTTGAACAAGTGAAGCACAATTTTCCAAAATTTATCACTGTTGGATCAAATTCGTATTTTTCTCCAGCAAAAATTTTTGAAAAAAAATTGAAAAATACCCCTACAGCGGCGTGCTCATCTATAGGTAAAAAATTGAAAATTGGTAGATACCTTTTTATCTACCTCCCGAATCGATTGAAAGGTCCGTATGAATTTTAGCACCCATAATCGCGGATTATTCATATTGACGATCCATTAGATCAAATTAAAGCACAATTTTCCAAAATTTATAACTGCCGGATCAATTTAAAATTTTTTCAAAAAAAATTCCTCCCGAAAAACTGTGTATTTGATCTGGCAGTTACGAATTTTGAAAAATTGTGCTTCAATCGATCAAATAGGTCACCGATATGGGTAATTCGCGATTATAGGCGCCAAAGTTCATATGGACCATTTTTTCCTGGGCTTTTCTCCAGTGTTGGAAAATTCCAAAATCTTCTAGAAGCTCCGAAACATCTCAAAAATGCTTCCAATCGATTTGGGAGATCAAAAATAGGGTATACCTATAGCAAATTTCATATTTTTTTGTTGATTGGATCAAATTCTTATATTTTGCAGGGCAATGGAGCAATTCTGAAATTTTGAAAATTCCGCAAAATTCGAGAAATGAACTTCAGTACCTGAAATTTGATATACTTTCGATTTAATCTCGTTTCAGCCCAAAATTTTACGCCGGTTGAGATACCTTCCTTATTAGAGTTTTCCTAATCAGAAACCGTCCTACTCAAAAATGTATCGAGTTCATTTTGGAGGATATTTTGTTCCAAAATCCCCCCAAAAAAACCTTCAAAGCCTAAGAAGCTTCAGTGGGGAGGATTGAAGAAATTTCCAAAATATTTTTAAATTGCGTCCGTAGAGGTATCGAAATGCAATTTTTTCTACCTTCAAAACGAAACGACTACAGAACGAAATTCAAGAGATTAAAAAACATAAAAATTGATTAAATTTTTCAATTTTATTCTCATCCTCCCTGAAAACAGGTACCAACTTCATTCAGAGATTTAAAGCCAAAATAAGCTTGGAACAGAACTCCATAGATGGAAAAACATTTCAAAATTTTACGCGATTTTAGATAAATATACAAGATCATCATCAAGCACACTCACCATCTTGAAAAACACGTTCGACGTTTAAACCATACGTGGCGCAAGTTTCGTAATACGTGCAACGTTTCAGATCCGCTGCCAATTTTCTGGCTCTGGCGTCGTCAATAACTCGAGGATTCGTCTCGGTAATCGCATCTGCAAAACAGAACGAATAAAACGCGCAAATTAAAATAAATCCAACACAAACAAGCGTCCGCGATATTTAAAACACGATAATATTGAACAGCGAACACATATAGCACTCGACAACAACATCAATGTACCAGAGATCGCATCTGGTACATACGAAGTACATACATACAATTTCTTTTATACCTCTTGCAATTTTTTTTTTCAACTCGTTATACGTGCTTTTTCTCTAAATATGCAAATATGACGCTGTAGTTTTACCGTAAGCCTGAACTTCTAAAGCATAAATGTGTGCCATTGTTTTTCTTTATATTTCGTAAAATAAAACCGCATGTACATACGTACTTACAATATGTAGTGTACTTAAATGAATGTTGATTTTAAACTCATTTTGTTGCGGAACACTCGTCCTTATAACTTGACACCTGCTCCTTTTTCAATGTGAATGTAAATACTCACGACTTTCTAATATGCAATTTTCTCTTATTTTTTATTTCATTCTTTCTTTTTTCTTTGAAGCTTATTAGCGAAAAAAAGTGTTTCTTTTTCTTCGAAATCGACGATGTTTTGTGAAATGTTACAATCAGGTGAAGCGATTTGATTATTCGGAGTAAGTATTTTTAATAAATTTCCGTGAAATAAAAATGAATAAAAATAAAATTAATTATACATTAGGGTGGATCGAAAAAAAACATATCTTGGATGTTGACCAAATTTGGTAGGATGGTTTACTTTGGGTGGCAGAATTCACAAAAAAAATTGAGCCCCCGAGGGGCAAGGGGAGGGGAGCAGGATGTGCTCAAAGTGCACCTCCTTTTGAAAAAAAACGCAGTTTTTTGCGTTTTTTTGCCAATAAAAATTGAATGAGAAGCCTTCGTAAGACTTAAAAGATGCGATTTGAGTTTCTACATCTCCCTAAACCATCACCATCCTTCTCCGATCAAAACTCTGACTGCTACCAGGGGGTTGAAAAGTTGCACATTGCAATATTTCAATAACATGAAATCACTAAGCTGGAATGATTTTTTTTTTTCATCGAGTAAGTGAACAAAATTTTTTTTCAACCACTGAACATGAATTTTGAAAAAAAAAATTAAAATTTTGTACACCAGTGCAGCCAACAGCAAATCATAAAATTCCAAAATACGGAATTTATATCGACTTTAGAATTGATTATTTTTTCGCCTGAAAATATTATGTATTTTTTTTTCAATCACTGAAAGTATATTTCGATTTTTTTTTCGAAAATTTTGTATGTCAGTGCAGCCAGTTGCTAATTGTGATGTTTCGATGTCTTCAAATTCGAAACGTACTTCTATTGATTGGGAGAAAAAAATGGTCCAATCACTTGACGAAAAAATAATGCATTCGAGTTCATTATATCAGAATATCACAATTACAGGGTGTCTACCAATTTTTAAAAATCAAATTTCGCGACTTTTTCGCGACCTTTTTTTAAGGTATCTAGTATCTACCTCTCAATTTGACCCCCCCCCCCCCAAAAAAAAAAAAATCAACAAGATCAAATTTAATTTTGGAAAAAGACAATTTTTCACAAAAATTTTCCAAAAGTGAGTTATTTTATGGTAAAGAAGAGAAGTAGATACTGCCCAAGCGAAGCGAGGGTGAAAATTTTACGAAAAATCATGTTAGAACAGATAAAATTATTAAATGATTATTGAGAAATAAATTCATGGAAAGCTTGAAATATTAGCAGATTTGGCCCGAGCGAAGCGAGGGCGAAATTTTTTCGAAGAATTTATTTAAAAAACAGCAAAAAAATACATATTTCCAAATGGTTTTCTCCTTTAAAACATCCCTTAGAAAATTCCAAAATTCTCCAATTATTTTAGATTTTCCTGACAATGGATACAATATTACCTTTGAAATTCAGAATCGTGATCGCTACCTAGTCTCCCACAAGAACATATTTTTCCGCTTCAAAATATTCAATTGTTTGAAATAGAAGGGAAGAGGACAAAGAGGTATATAATTTAAGAATGGGTTTTTAAAATTTATGAGCCCGAGCGAAGCGAGGGCGAAAATTTTTAGCAAAAATGTTCAAATAGGTGAAATTTCTTTACTTTTTCTGTTTTGTAAAAGGCGAAAAAATGGAAATAATTTCGGAAAAATTCGCGACTTTTGATGAATTTTGGGTCAATTTCGCGACTTTTTCGCGACTTTCGCGACTTTCACGACCGGTAGACACCCTGAATTAGCAACTGGCTGCACTGACGTACAAAATTTTCAAAGAAAAATTTTAAATTTTAAATTTCTTATGATTGAAAACAAAATCATTGTGTATTTTTCAAACGGTAAAAAAATTAATTCGAGGTCAACGTAAAGTCCATAGTGTAGCATGTTACGATGTGTAACTGGCTGCACTGACATACAAAATTTTCGAAAAAAAATTCGAAATATACTTTCAGTGATTGAAAAAAAAATTACATAATATTTTCAGGCGAAAAAAAAATCAATTCAAAATCGATATAAATTTCGTATTTTGAAATTTTATGATTTGCAGTTGGCTGCACTGGTGTACAAAATTTTCAATTTTTTTTCAAAATTCATTTTCAGCGGTTAAAAAAAATTTTGTTCACTTACTCGATGAAAAAAAAAAAATCATTCCAGCTTGTGATAATTACATATTATTGAAATATTGCAATCTGCAACTTTTCAACCCCCTGGTAGCAGTCAGAGTTTTGATCGGAGAAGGATGGCGATGGTTTAGGGAGATGTAGAAACTCAAATCGCATCCTTTAAGTCCTACGAAGGCTTCCCGCACAATTTTGATTGGCTAAAAAACCGCAAAAACAGCGTTTTTTTCAAAAGGAGGTGCACTTTGAGCACCTCCTGCTCTCCTCCCCTCGTCCCTCGGGGGCCTAAAATTTTTTTGTGAAGTCTCCCACTCAAAGTAAACTACTCCACCAAATTTGGTAAAAATCCAAGATATGTTGTTTTTTTCGATCCACCCTATCATACATTATGTGACCCGCTCCGAGAGAACAGGACTTAGGGAAGAAAAAATGAGTTTTGTTTTTTTCACGGATTCTGATACTTGAAAACTATGTAGAATGAGATGGGATTTTTCAAAAAAAATGATTACATGTCATAAAACGTGAAAATAAATGAAGGAAATTTCAAAAAAAAAAAAAAATAGGGAATAATAAATTTTTAAAAATCCTAAAATTAATTTTTTTTCGAGTTAGGCATTACATAAATTTGGCAATCTGAATTTGTAAAAAAAATTGAATTAAATTATAGTCAGGATTTTCTGAAGAAGGGAGTCAACATGAAGGCAACTACAGAGGTAATTTACACACAGAAAAATCAAAATTGTGAGATTTTGACTGAAAAAGCCCAATAATGATATCTAAAAGAAAAAGAACACCAAAGCCTTGCACAGCGAAATTTTTTTTATAAAAAATTCAAGCTGAAAAGTCATTTTAAGACAATCTTCGATAGAAAAGTTCAAGAGGAAAATGTTAAAAATTCTCGCTTTTTGTAGTAAACTTATCAAAATTCATGCTATTTTCTTGTTTAAATGCCACTAAAACGGAAATTCATGTTATTTTCTTGTTTTGCTGGCCAGCAGACACCCTGTACGACTTTAAAATTTCAGTAACGCAATAAATAGCCCCTAGGGGCTATTTATTGCGTGTAGTGAAAATCACGACAGCTGTCGTGATTTTCACTACAAAAAATTAACTATTTTACTCTGGAAAAAAAAATCCCTCCTAAAAATAACTTAGTTAGTTAAATCATCAATTTGAAAATTAATTTTCCTAATCATCGATTTCCTCGGCAAAGGGGCGATGGAAGAAGATAGGAACGAATCTCCAAAAAATCTCAAATCCCAGTACCCAAACAAAATACCGGCTTACGTAACACAATACAGGATACTCGTACTCATATATTATACCTTCGCAAAGAACACTTACAAATGCTCTTCCATTACACCCATCATCGTATATACCCGAGTACACAACCCATAAATACTCAACTATACTTACACGGCACATGCACAATACAAAGTACATACATCTCGCAACCTCTCTCGGTTAATTTCAAATTTCCGCACCTAACACCTTAATTAAGCTCATAAATTCTCCGACCCACTTCCACTTGCATTCGAAGCCGATAAAATGTATCAGCTGTATACCAACATTTATATACGCGCGGACCAACGGATCGACAACGCACGCAAAAAGTCATCATTATAATTAACCCTTCGCCTTCGGATTTACCCAGACCCGTAGCAATCACAAATCAGCATAATTCAACGACCCTCGTCATTCTGTGACTCCATTCCGCGTGCATCAGTTCAAAAAAGAACCGACCCAACGTCGACCTTCTAATTAAATAAAAATATCACCTGAACCGTAACGTAGCCCCTTTTCTTTAGATAGGTACATATTATTTTTTTCAATTTCGTCTACTGCTCTACTTACAACAAGGTAGCTCGATTTTCTTTTGAGGGGTATGTGACAATGAAAAATCACACGTCACAACTAATGCAGACACCCTTCGGTCTAGCCTACGAGGAAAAACTTTATAGTTGAATGCAAACACCTCGTTCGCGTATAATGTAGATTAACGTATAAATGTCTCATCAAAAATAAACCCATCTTGTGACCTCTGTAACTAGCTACCCTTTTTATCCTCAAAATGTACAAGTACCTTAAACTAGAGCTAGAACTACGTAAACAGAACCACTTTCAATTTTAAAACACGAGTACCTCAGATTTTTCCGAGATGTCTACTGAGATGAAAAAAAGCAAAATTCGTACTACACATTTTTGTATCTTTCGTACTTCGGTAGCAAAATTTCGTATTACATAGATTTGAACCGTGGTCAACTTTATCAATGAGATTTTTGTACTAAAAATTCGGAACAAACGCAGAGAATTTGAATGCACTCGTGCGAAAAAAAATCAGAGAAATTACTCCCTCCCCCTCTTAGTGATGCCCAATCAATTTCAAAGAACTGCGGCTAAAAATGTGACACAGTCAACATTATGTACTGCTTTATGGTTTCTTCTTATATCAGGATTCCTCTCAGTTCCTAGGCAAGGTATGAACGAAAAAGGGTTGGAAAAAAATTGATGCAATACATTTTTTTTAAATCTAATTTTCAGGAAAAGAAGAAAATTTTTTGAGCCTAAGTGAAGTGAAGAAAAAATTTTTGAACCTAAAAATAATTTTGTAATTTTTCCCAAAAATTTCAGTCGACAGGAGGAAATTGAGACTTCCCAAATTCCTCTCTTTTAATATTTTCTTGCACACAGTAAAAAATTCGATTTTTTTCAACTTGAAAACTTTCAGTGGTGAAATTATATTTATTTTTTCAATGTTTGAATTCCAAAAAATCAGTTCGTACTCAATATTCATGGATAAAATTCATGGCTCGTCGAGCAGATTAAAAAAAATTGTCATTTAAAAAAAAATTTCATCAAAAACGAAATTTACACCATAATATTGTACTCATTTTTTGAAGAATTTTTGGTAGTATTTTTCAGAAATTTTTATTTTTTTCAATCACAGGGTGTCCACGATATTTCAGGAATAATTTTCCCTGACTTTTCCAGGTTTTCTAGACCAATTTTTCGAAATTTTCCAGACAATTCATTTTCATATAATGGAGAATTAGCATCATTTTGGGAGAAAAAACATTTTTGCCTAGCAAAGCTTTTATTGCGGAAAATTGTCGAGAGTGATCCCTTGAGTAACCGCAAAGAGTTACCACCCCACCAGACCTCCGGCTAAATTTTTTAGGGGGTTGCCCCCCCCAAACCGGGGTTTTCACATATCTCCCCATGGTTTGATTTTAGGGTAAAAATAGTTCAGTACTTTTTTGTTCTGCACTCAATTTACAACATTTTTTGTATGAACAATTTTTTTGTACGGCCATTAGTGGAGGAAATAGAGACCCTTGAAGGAAAGGGGTTTTGGGAAATGTATGAGTATTATTGAAAACGTGATAATTTTTCGTGTACAGAAAATGTGAGCCAAATTTCGCCTCCCTTCTCTAATTTTCTATAGAAAAATCGAACACAGTTTCTGAAATATTGGTTAAAATTGAAGAATCAAATAGATAGGTACTCCGAAAGTAGGTACATTGCTGAGCTACAAAATGGTAAATTCATGATTAAAAATTACTTGCTTTGAATACTCGTTATTCGAAATTTTCCATCATTTTTCGATGTTTTTATAGAAAATTAGGGGGGGGGGTACGAAATTTGGCTCACATTTTCTCTACATCAAATTATGACCACTTTTGATTTTTGCCTGAGGCTCAATACGATGAAAAGTTGGGAAAATTCAATCCCTGGGGTTATGGCCAAAGGTTCCAGGTACCCAAACCCTGGGGAGATAATGCGAAAACCCCGTTTTTGGGGGTTCAACCCCCTAAAAAATTTAGCCGGAAGTCTGTGGGGTGGTAACTCTTTGAGGTTACTCAAGGGACCACTCTCGACAATTTTCCGCAATGAAAGCTTTGCTAGGCAAAAATGTTTTTTTTTTTTTTCTAATTCGCCTCTATTAATAGTGAAGGGGGTAGTTTTTTCGCGTGATACACTAATTTACAAATGTGCAGAAGAATGATTTGAAAGGCATGGTGTCTTGACGATTTTTTTTTCAAAAATCACTATACTTGCAAGATTTTGTCTCAAAAACGACTCAAATTCAATTCTAAGAATTCTCGATTCCACTCCCCTCTCCGCCGGAACCAAAACTTGAGAAATTTAAAATGAAAATGAAAAACTTTATTTTAAAGCAAAATTATATTATCAAGTTTTAAAAAATTAAACAAATCATGGTCAGGGTGTCTACCAAAATCATGCGAGTAAAAGTTCGGATTTTGCTAGGCTGAAAATTCAAAAATTCCTTCACAATTAATATTACTCCACTTTCCCCCAAATTAAAAAACACGTGCCTCAATTTTATAAATTCCACGAAATCTGCAATCTTTTCGGCTCACCCCAGTAAATAAAGAATCGATAATGAGTAAAATATGCATGTGATGAGCCTGAGCGATGCGAAGGCGAAAATTTTTGCAAAAAATACCTTCAAAAGTTGAAAATTTATCACTTTTCCTCAGTGAAGTTTTCCAAAAAGTGACCAATAATTTCGAATTCTCTTCCATTCCCTCTTTATTTTTCAACATTGTGAATCACATTTTATTTTTAATAAAGTACGTTTCCAAAAAAATGTTTTAATGGATTCTGAAGAAAGAAAGGGATGATTTATCTTTATTTTGGATTTTTAAAAAAATTCCAGCAAAAATTTCAAAATCCCTCGACTTTTTCCTGACTTTTCCAGGTTTTCTAGAAAATGGAAACCCCGAATCAAGTTTTGTACTATTTTTGAACCTGTGGACACCCTTACATACTGACGTGTAAATCTAATAGTTGCTGAATAAAAAGAGAGCCTTAATAGCACAGCGAGGAAATTTTTAAAAAAATATATCAATTTCGACTGAAAAACCTGAATTTTTGGTCCATAATTTCCTTTTAAAAATTTCAATACTAATTTTGTAATTTTCATATAATTTTGACTGGTTTTCGTACTTTTTAATGTCATTATCGAATTTCGTCCCTTTTTCGTACCTTCGTGCTTTTCCCTTACTAGTAGACACCATGTTTGTCTCAATTCCAAACCTCCAGCTCCAGGACAAGTACTCGCCATCTGGCTCGTATCATCCTACGATCCTCTCTCCAATCTAATCTGAACGTAGCGAATTTCGATCATCTACGTCCCACAGTGGTCGATATCTAAAGGTACGTCTTGCTTACCTTGTGTTCCGACTAGTATTATGGGTATATCTTTGTCGGCTGTATTGCGATAATGCGACAGCTCCGCGTAGTAACTGTAAATCGCATTGAAACTAGATTCGTTTTCTAAACTGAACACAAATATGACCGCGTCAACCCACGATGTAAACTGCAAAACAAACAAAAAATTACAAATTATATTTCTCGTAATATTCGAATTCAGAATAGTAGAAAAAAAGGTTCGCTCGGTGGCGGCGGCGCCGTCCTACGTCATCCGTTCTAATTATTCGTAATTCCCCTTTACCAAATTGGAGTTAATTAATCGTTGGTCGTGTCAAGGAGTGCAAATTTCACGGCTAATGTCGTATTAACATTAAGAGTATAGTCACGAGGGCGCTCGTTCACCTTTCTCGGGCCAGTGTATTTGAAATTTATACCTAGCTCGTGTATGGTACACGATTCGTCTTCTATGTAAATAAATTGTGTGCTTCGTTTCGTCGAAATGTTTATTACTCTGAATTAGCTTTGTTTACGATCAATAAGGATAATTTTCGATGGAATTTCCCAAAGTGTGCTCAATTGGTATTTTAACAAAGCAGGGCGTCCACAATATTTCAGAAATGATTTGACCTTACTTTTTCAGCTTTTCCAGAATAATTTTTCCAAGTTTTCCAAACCTTTTTACACGATATATTTTATGAAACATGGGGGGGGGGGGGTAATTTTAAATCTTACCATGTAATAATGGTCAAGAACATCCGTACGTTGTTCCCCCAAAAAATATAAGCACTGAAAAAACAAATAAATAAATTTTATCCAAAAAAATAACGGGGAATCTTTCACAAAATTGGCAAAATTTATTCTGAAAAAATAATATTTATCGCAAACTTTGGTAAAATTTATTGAATCGAAATAAATTTTACCAAATTTCGCGATAAATATTATTTTTTCAGAATAAATTTTGCCAATTTTGTAAAAGATGTTCCGTTATAATTTTTTTGAATAAAATTTATCATTTTTTGGATAAAATTTCATCATTTCTCCAACACTTTTTATTTATTTTTCATTTATAATTTTTTTCAGTGGGCTATTATTTTAAATAGATTTTAAAAATGTCTCACAGAATCGTAAAACTATAAGAAGTATGACTTTTGCATGGCCGAGTTTCCATTTTAGTAAGAATTACATTCTTTTGAAACGAAAAAAGATTTGAAAGAGAGAGTGAAATTTATTCATGTAGGTAATTTTTTTTAAATTTTCTCAATGGTTTGAATGATGAAAAATCGAATCGAAAATAATGATATTTTTTAAAAAGAGTTTTCTAAAAAATCAAGATTCAAAGACAAAATTTTCTCAAAACTGAACGTTTAAAATTAAAAAAATGGGATTTTTTTTTGAAAAATTCCTAATTTAATGGACGAAGACATACATTCAAACATCAATTTTTTGTTCAATATCGTTGACAAATGCCTTAAAAGAGAAACACATCTAGGTATGAAGGAATGGAAGAATTTGGCTTGAACAGAGCGACAGCTAACAATTTATAACAAAATGAGCAGGGAAACACTTTTCAGATGATTCATCATTCCTCTGGACTTTTGTAAAATTCCAGCAAAAATTTCAAAGTTTCCTGATTTTTCCAGGGTTTTCAGAAAGTAGACACCTTGTGAAAAAAAAATATAACATGACTGAAATAGAGCTGAAACGTATGAAAAAGACTCTGAAAAAATCAGTCCCCCCCCCCCCATCATCACCTTTCAAAAACTGGACAGAGATGCCAGCCAAAAACTTGAAAAATCCCAAAATTGACCAAAAAATAAGCCGTTGAAAATTTTTTTTAAGGAAATCATTGTTCCTTTTATGTCTTATTTTGTCGAATTTTCATGGAAAATTTCAGGTAAAATTTGAAACAATACACTTCAAGTATTTATTATTCATTGGGTAAGTACAGCTTTAAAATCTTCCATCAGTAGATTGACATTTCTACAAAAAGTCATGAAATTACATTTTCTAAATATCAAAATTATTCTGTAAGTTCAAAAACATTTTTGTCCTCAAATATGGTGTTTGGTTTGATGTCTAAATTTTGGCATCCAATTTCTTGTCTCGCTGCCCTCCCCCCTCCCCCAATCAAAAATGGATCTTCTTTTTATAACAAAATTTACGAGGAAAAAATTATAGCAGGAAATTTTTTTCACAAAAATCACGATTTTTATGGCAAAAAGGCATTTTTACTGTTTTTAAAAATTTTCAAAAAAAATTCTCAAAGGTCCTACAAAAAATTCCGTGTAATATCGAAAAAAAACTTGTAAGTATAGTGTTAGTTTTCATAATTTTGATCCTATCCTACTCTAAAAAATTACCCTTCGTGTTTCAGCTTTGAATTTTCATTTACAGACCACAATTTCAGTAAGTTTATGACCATTTCCAAAACCAAACATTTTTCAAAAATTTAACAATGTGAACAAAATGCCAATTATAGGTAAGGTATATCTTGATTATTTTTTTGAAGGGGAGGGGAGGGGAGGAAGACATAAAATACGTAGGTATAATTTCTCATTTCTTATCTTATGTAAAATGTAGAATTGAAACTGAAATTGCAAACCAAAATTGAATGCAAGAATGAAATTCTAAGAAAAAACTGTAAGTATAAATTACAGAAGTAATAATTATTCTTTCTTAATTAATTTCATCATTCAATTTTAAGCATTTTTTAAAAGAGAGATTTGGCTTGATTATTGCATTTAAATAACTTTTTCCTTTTATTTCTTCATGAACTCTGGACGAATAGTAAATTAATTCATTTAGAGAAGGAATTGACAAAAAAAAATCGAATTCAATTTTAGCATCAATTTTCAATAATTTTTCAAGGGAATGGTGAAATATGACGCGTTCTCCTCAATTTATTACAAAAATCTTTACCACCCCCGCTTTTTTTTCAATTTCAAAATTTTTCCCAACATTTTTGCCTTGAAAATTATAAGAAAAATGTAAAAATCACCCAAAATGGTCTTCTTTGGATAAAAATATTTTCTGTATCAAGGCAATTTAAAAATTTGAAATCAGAACCTTCGAGAAAAATTTACCCAATTTTAAGGGAAAAATTCCAAGAAAAAATTACCATCCGCCCAACTAAACGAATACGTAGGCGAATCAAAGCATTAAAATTAAAACAGTGCCTACGAAAACTCAAAATCTAAACCAATAACGATTTCATTTCAATTTTCCACCCTCTAGACCATAACTAATTGAAAATTGTAACCAAAACATCATCCTTTAGGCTTTCCATCATCGTAAAGCATGAAAATTAACAATTCATCGTAAACCTAAAACTAAAATCCCACACGTGGATAATTTCACCTCTCGTGACGCTAAATTATTCAACATTTTGGAATGACTAATGCCACCAGAATACTCTAGATACGAGCGCAGCTGCCAATGTCATCGAGTGTATTTTTTATTCGCTGCACAAGCCAAAATACCATTAAATTTCAGTTTTAAAAAAAATAAAAATAAATAGGCACCTACGTACTAAAATTCTAGACAGTTTACAGCGACGAAAATGCAATTAATCCAAGCTCGGTTCATTTTATCACTCGGTTCGATTAAAAGCGACTTATATAATTAACAATCCGGCATCCTTATCCCCTTATATACTTAGTCGATTAGAAAAGTAACTCGAATTTCCTCCTCGCTTGCACTCTTTTCCTCTACCAAAACACATTCTCATTTACGACCTCGTGCATCGGACGCATTCCCCCCGTTCAGCTTTTCCGTATCACTAGAGTCGACATCGGATTCGACCCTCTTTGGCAAAATTAAACATTAAACGAAAATTACCACCGTCTTTGCTCGACAGGTAGACGCCACACGAAGCTAAGGAAAACACTGGTGGATGAAAAAAGCCCCAGCACGAGGAGCGAGCGGCTAGAAGACATTATAACATCGCCACAGCCGTCGGTCCAACTAGAAAATCGACTAATTGGCGCCGCGCCGTCGTTATTTTTCCAACTTGCAGCTTTGGGACGCGAGCCGACCGACGAGGGTTTCGAAATCATGATGGAAAGGGTGCAAGTCTGTAATTTTTTCTATTTGCCGCCATCGTTTATGCAACACGCAACACGTGTGTTTACAAAATAATATTGCGTCGAGTCGCCGTCGAGCAAACAAGGTATCTACGACTAGCTCTTAATTATATTTGCCAAAAATAGAATTTCGACGATTCAAGTCCAAATTTATTTCAAGTTTAAAATTTTTTAATTTTTTAAACTTTAATTTTTTCAAAATAGAATTCAATTTAAAAAAATTTCCAGCAGTAAAATTTTTTTGATGGTAATTTTTTCAAAATTATTGTTCCAAACTTTGATTTTGAAAATTTTTTCTACCCACTTCATATTTCTATCAATTTTTGAACAATTTTTTAATTACTCAATTAAAGGTATAAAAGAAATTTTGAAAAATATAACATTTTTTGGAAAACTCAAAGTTGAAAAAAATTTTAAGAAATTTTCAATGGAAAAAATTTACAGTTGAAAAAAATTTCAGGAAAAATTTCTAAAATTATATTTTTTCGACTTCATATTTTTTAAAATTTCTTCCAACAGAAATTTTTCCTTTTTTTTAAATTTTAAAATTTTTTCAATAACTGGGTGCCAACTGGATTTGAAAAATAACAATGCTTGCTATTTTCTGTGTTTTCTTGCCATTTTTATAAATACAGTTTTTCTTGCTTCAAATTTGCCATATCCCCCCCCCCCTCCGGATACTCATTTTATAGAGAACTTCAAGCTATTTTTTGGCAATTTTATTCTAGTGAGGTATTACTTATTACTTAGTTATTAGGTAAAAAATGATACAAATTGACGAGAAAAATAAAAATCAGTCAAGGTGTCTAACAAATTCTTCGAAATCTATAGGCAGGAAATAGCAGGATCTTCAAACGATTTTTACAGAACTTTTTCCCTGAGCTTTGAAAAAACATTAACCTTCTCCATACCCTACTAAATTTTTTCAACTGATAAAATTCAATTGCTCTTCAATTGCCTCTTTCTCCTCCTCTGCCTTCTCTCCTCCTTGAAACGTTGTATTCCAATTCGTCTATGATTTTGGCCCAAATGAAACAAAGACAAAAATGCCTGAATAAGAATTTAAAATACCAAAAAAACACTCTTGGAACAAATCAAATTTTATGGACTTTTTTTTACCAATATATCTAATTTCAGAGGAAAAAATTATTCAACCCGAATGAAGAGAAAGTGAAATCAAAATTCTCACTAAATTCTGGGTTTCTTACGACAAAAGTGAAATTCTTGGTATTTTATGAGTTTTCTTGCCAGCAGACACTTTACAATTGATAATTATTTCAAAAAATTTCCAAATTGAATTTTTCAAAAAATTTAACTTCTTGTTTTTCAAAAAATTTTTACCTCAATAAATTACTTACCGATAGAAAAATTGAAAGTAAGGATGAAATTCAAAAAAAAATTATAATCAAAATTGGAAAAATTTTGATTAAATGCGAACTTGAAAAATTTTACTGCTAGAAAATTTTTTAAATCATCAGATACAATTTTGAAAAAATTTTGGAATTAAAAAAATTGAAAAAATTTGAACTTGAAATACATTTGGACTTAGATCGTCGAAATCCCATTTTTGGCAAAAATAATTATATAAGCCAGTACGAGGCGAATAAAATATCGTTTGAAAATAGGTAAGACTCATAAAACACCAAAGTACCTAGTAATATTACGACTTGTTCAGAGTCAATAGAATAAGCCTCGTTTGAAATTTTTCCTCGTGTCAAACTCTGATATTAGTTTTCGACAGCTATCTGTCCTTTATCAAAAAGGCTAGCTAGTAGCTAGTATAAGTAGATGATCGATACCATTACAACATATCGTCGACATCCAGTCGCAGAAATTTTACTACCCCTTTCGATGACATTTGAAAACGCGACGACGATGCCGATTGTTGCGCCACATCGTAAAAAAAAGACGTCTCTTTATGTCAACCATCGTGTATCCGCATATTTTACCCCCTTTTGTAGTCGCCATCTCTTCTTGACGTGTTCAGTATGTCGTACGTATATGTACAATTAAATAGGAATTATTTTTTTCCGCATCGTTTCTCGCGAAAAGGGTGAAATAAAAAATAATGCCAACGAAACACGCGACAATAACAGGGCTAAATCAGACAACGACAACGTATACCTAACGACATCACGGCTCTGAGCATTTGCAAATTTTAAATTATTTCTACCTTGCTAATTGAGAACGGGTTAGGTTTCTTTTTATAGTTTTTTTTCTTTTTATACGTTTTATTTTTTTATGTAGGTACGCAGATTCGTTGAATAGAAATCTACTGGTACTGGTATTCCCTCGAGACTCGAAATGTGTTTTGAAAAAAAGAAAAGAAAAATAGCAACCGAATCTTTTCATATTGGACGCCATATACCCGGAAGATATAGACACATACGATTTATTTTTTGGTTCACTTTGATTAGTCGTAGTTCGTTTGGTTCTTTTGAAGTTTGAGCCAAGGTTCTGATATTACACATAGAATAATCTTCTGGTATCTATTTTGAATTAAAAACATATACTGATGCTGGGGTTTTTTTCGATATTTGTACAAGAAGAAATACCTATGAAAACTTACGAGTAATTATTTCGAGAATTCAAATATTAATTATAAAGTTTTTGAATTTTTTTTTTAATTTTATACTTTTTTGAATATTCTTCCAATAAGATGACAAAATTAGCATTGTGTGGAAGACTAAAATAAAATATTTCAGACCAGATATAGAACTTTTTACAATTTTTCTACCCAAACTGAACTTTTCTCACAATTTTTTTGATTTAAATTTCAAATAACTACAAGTTTTTCTGAAAAAAGTCATCACTTTTGGAAACCCTTGGACTAAAATGCAATTCCCTCAGCCTTGAGAGAGGCAGAAGCTGGTCACATCTCCTTTTTCAGCTTCATCCTGATACTGACAAAGATCCACTCAAGATGTTCGTCTCTCATTTGACCGAAAGCAAGAAGCAAGATTTTCGAAACGAGTCTATCCACTTTTTATCAACGAAAATGTGATATTTTTGAAAAAAAAAATTTCCAGCAAACGCGATGAAAACGAAACCTTTTTAGCTGGTATCGAAAAATCGACCTTCGAAATCGAATTTCACCCTTTTCAACTGTTCTGGAGCTTTTAGCTAAGTCTCAATTTTCTATTCTAGAATTTAAAAATTTTCAGAAAAATTGGAAATTAACTTGGACAACTACAAACCCAATTTATGCCTCTTTCTGAGTCCACCTTTGTTGTAATTTCCAGACAGATTTGTCCACATGTTTATTTTGACCAGATTTTGCTTCGAAAAAAAATCAAAAATGGTCAAATTGGATTTGGATAGTTGGCTGTTCGGGAGGGTATCGTTTTTCACCTCAAAATCCCTATAGGTAATCACAAAATCACCATTTTCGACTGTTTAAAAACCACCAATGAGATTTTGATTTTCTTCAGTACCTATTTTCAAATTTGTCCAGAAGACGAGCAAATTAACTCGAGCAGCTAAAAATGTAGTGATTTAAGATCCATTTTGAGTTTTTGATTTTTGCTTCAAGTTTTTTTTCATGTTTTTTTTTTTTAGTACTTTCGAAAATCCTAAAAATTCTCAAAAGACTAGAGACAGAAATAAATTGAAAAAAAGTTAATCGAGTTGAGATATGTAATTTTATTTCAAAGTTTTATTAAATAATTTATAACAGAATTTTGAACGAAGTTTATTTTTTTAAAAATTGTTTTACTTGAAATTTTTCGATTTCAACGAGCTCAATTTTTTGATTTTTTTCTACAATTTTAGTTTTATTGGATTTTAAAGTAAAAAAAAGAGAGAGAAATGCAGCGAAAATAAGGTTAAAAAGTAATCCAAAATAATTTAATTTCAGTTTTCATCGGATATTTTCAGTTTCCATTCTTGTCAGCTTTTAATTTTTTGATTTCAAATTTTAGCTTTCCGAAACTGTCATGTTTCAGATTTATAAAACTGCAGAGAAAATCGAAGGAAAAAATTAATTTAAAATTAACCAGAATTATTTTTTATTGTTTCAATTGTACGTACGTGCCAATTTGAAGTTCAAAATGTAATAAAATTTTTTTAAAAATTACTGAAAGCCTGGATATTGAAAAAGAATTGAAATTGAATGGTATTTTTTTAAAATCCATTTTTAGCATCACAATTTCATTTTCAGTTTTTAACTTTCAATTTTTTACCCCCTCTAAAATCAAGTTTTGTTTTTTTGATTCTAATTTTAGGGTTTCTTTCAATTTAATTTCCATTTCTCCAGTTTTTGATTTTGTTATTTTTTTGTTTCAAATTCACGTAGGTATATTTTTATTTTTTTCATTACAGTTCCAAATTTTTCATTCCCGCTTTTCATCTATGAATTTTGGAAAAATTTGACAAAAAGCTACACATTTTTATGATGTAGAATAATCTATTGGAAAAAATTCTCAAAAAATAATCACAGTTAAAAAATTAGGTAATTGCATGAAAAATTTTCCAATAAAAATTACACTTTACTGAAAAATATATTAGAGCAGTTGATTAATTCCTTTAAAATTTTATTTTTAAATCCATAAAAAAATCGATAAAAATAGAAAAACTTCAACTATTTGATACATTATTTTAAATATCTTCAAGTCACATTTCCACTTTTTCGCCAAGTAGGAAGAAAATTATTAGACAAAAAAGAGGAATTTTCAATACTCCACAACTTAAATTTTTTGAAAATTTGTTTCGCGTTATAGATAATTTTATCAGCAATCGCACATTAACTAGATAGCATTAAATTTTCCATATCCTTTTCATTTTCATAATAAACAACCCATAATTTAAACTCCTACTTCAACCACTTCTATCCACTCACTCCCTCGAAAAAATCTCCTTACGTATCAAAACCTTCGAAATTTTAAAAGCTTTCCCCACAAACACGTCACCACATACGAGCATTATCATCGTCATCATTATCACATTCAACACGACACCGAACAATTCGCTGAGCAGATAGAAGATTTACACGCCTAAATCAAGTAACAACAACCTCGTCGAGAAAGCTTTTAATATTTTTCAATTTTCAAGTGCTACACTCGATTCGTTTGAATTTTCCGGTTTGCATTTTCGTATACCGGGGACCTTTTTTTATAACGTACCATGCGAGGCGAAAACAAAGCCCGCCGAAAAAAATACAGCACGCTCACCCCATTTTTATTCGAGTCTCTCTAACGCGTTCGTATTTCGAATAATATGCTACGTGATCGAGAAAATATGCGGTAAAAACCGCATAAAAGCATCCAAAATACAATACGAATTGCGTCTTCCGCTGTGCAAACATACCTCTCTTTTCTCCTCTCGCTAGGTAACTCTTGAGAGTTTTTGTTTCAAGTCCTCATACTTCATTGCAATTAAATTATCTTCGTATCTATACTCGTTGCTTACTCGAAAATAATCCATCAATGTGTTGAGATGGTAAAAGGCGAGAACTGAGAAGTACTTGATAAAGACTTGACTCATACCTGCAATTCGGGTAATCCACCTTCATCTCTAATCAGCAATAAATGGCTTTGGCCGTCGATAACAACTTCTTTTTTGAAACGACCACCTTCCGGCGATTCTTCTTGCATATAGGAGCCGGTCAGGTATCGATGGACCAAGGCTGATTTTCCGGATGCCAGCGAGCCCACGATACCGACTCTTAAATCCGGTACTGAACGAGATAACGTCCATTCTTGACTATTTACAAATGAATCTGCAACAAAAATAAAAATTTTGGATAAATAATCATTGCATATTTCATAATTTATTAATTTATTGTTGATACTGAAAAATATTCGCAATTTTCAAAGTTTTTCCTCGTAAAGAAAAATTTTCCAAGATTTTTTTATGACTTTATCAAAAAAAATATAAGATTATCTTTCAAATCGCCCCATTAATGCTGAAACCTTCTAAGTGCCAAATTTATTATTTTACAGGACAGCTAAAAAAACGTAACAAAATTAGCATTGCACGTATGGATTTAGCAGATTTTAAAATCCACTGCATTGAGGTTTAAATAAATTTTTTTACTTTTTTTTTTTTAAATCGATGTAGCTCGATTCCTTGAATCCGAAACCCTAAAAACCTCAATTCTGAAGAAAATGTCACTTAGAAGGTTTTAGCATTAATGGGAGGAAATACAAAATTATTTTTTAATTTCATTTGAAAGCTAATTATACCTTTGAAAAAAAAATTAAAATAGAAAATTTTCAAAATCGAGTCTTTTTCGAGTTAAACAGAGAAAATTAAAGAAACACTCAAAATCAGCAAATTGAAAAGAAATTCAAGGAAAGAGCAAAAATTCGATTTCTTTCATGCACTGAGCTCCCCCCCAAACATTTTCTGAACAGTCCAGTCGTTTTGGAACTTCCAGCAAAAGAAATTAAGTTTCACAAATTCACTGATTTTTACAAAAATACATAGTACTTAAAATTGTAGCAAAAAAATCACTTGAAATTTTCACGTTTCGAATTCGTTAGAATTGTAGAGTATTAAATAAAACGGAACAGCTAGAATGTAGGAGAGAACAAAATTTCAGAAACTCGTCGATTTTCATGTGTTTTAATGAAATTTAAACTATTGAAAATGGAAAAAACTGGAAAAAATCAATTTTTTTCAGAAGCTTCAAATTGACCACAAAAATTCAAGACATAAATTCGAAGAGAGGAGGGGAGGATCGTCAAGGGAAGAGAATCGAAATTTCAGAATTTCATTTTGAAAGGAACGTGTTTTCAAAAATATTGTACTTTTCCATCTTATTTGGGGTACATATATTACGAAATTTTGAAAAAAAAAAATGAAAAATCAATTAATTATTAATACCTACTGCTGAAAATTTGGCATCAAGAATTTCATGGATTTTTTTTCAAAAAAAAAATTTTGCTGAAATTGGAGCAGGAAGGATGAGAAGATTTTTCTGAGAAGTATTTGAACACCAAATAAGTATTTTCAATACTTCCAACTACAAAACATCAAAAATTTTTATTTTCAAAAACTTTCTATATTCAACACTTTTGTGAAATTTGAAAAAAATTGATTTTTTTTTCAAAAATGGTTTTAATATGGATGTATTTACTCGAAAAATTGCGACCTTTAAAAAAAACTTTTTTCTCTGGCTGTTTTCATCTTCAAATTACAACTTTTTTTTCAAAATCAAGCAAAAACCAGGGTGTCCACAATACAAAATGTTCCATGAACCGTCTGCCATACTTTTTTTTTGGATATAACCGAGTACCACTAAAAAAAAAACTTGAGATGAATATGTTGCCCAACTTATAAATTGAAGGGACAAATGATGCTTCTGAAAAAAATCACTTTAAAAAAATTTTCAGCCGTGGGAATGGATAGGACTTTGAAAACTGAACAAATTTTCACTGTATGACTATTTGCCCAACTTTAAAATTAAAGAGACTGCAAAGAAATTGTTCAAAAAAAATTCTAAAAAAATAAACTAATCAGGGCAATGGGTACGTTGAAAAATGAGAAAATTTTGTTCTGAAGAATCTTTGCCTAATATCGAAAACGAAGGAGCTACGGGTTACTCAAAATACATGGGCTTCAAAAATTTTCAAATTTTCTCAATTTTGAATGACCCTTGACCCCTTTATTTCTGATGTTAGGCAAAAAGTTTTCGGAACAAAATTTTTCAGTTTTTAACGCACTATTCATTTGCCTGATTAGTTTTTTGTTTAGAATTTTTTCGAACAATTTTTTGTAGCCCTTCAATTTTAAAGTTTGACAAAAAGTCATGAAATGAGAATTTATTCAGTTTTCAAGGTACTACTGATCCGTTCCCATGGTTGAAAAGTTTGTTTATCTCAATTTTTTTAGAACAGCATTTACTTCTTCAATTTTAAGATCAGTGAAGAGATGTGATAATTTGGAACCAGCAGAGCGAGGGTGAGATTTTTTGAAAAATTCGTAATAAAATAAGCAAAGAAACACTTTTGTAAATGATTCATCCTTCTATTAGATTTTGAAAAAAATTCCAAGGAAAATCCCAAAATTCCCTTACATTTCTTAGACTTTTCCAGATTCTCAAAATTCTCTGACTTTTCCAGGGTTTTCTGAAATTCGGCACACTGAAAAACTATCAATCAATTCTCTCACTCCTATTTTTCTTGAAAATCCGAAATTCCATTTTCTCTTAATTATTTTTTCAGATTAAAAAAAGGGTTATTCGCCATTTTTCTCTCCCCTCCACATATATTATACCTAACCATAGAATAATAAATTTCAACCATATCCCCATGAACAACTCGGACAAAAAACTCCACCGTACGTTACACTCCCTCTTTACCACGTTTCCAAATCCCCAGCCATTTTAACCTTCTCAACGTGAAACACAATAATAATTGATATATACCGCGAATTCGGTACCTCTGCGAACAATAAAAAGCACGACAAAAATACCACGACATTTCGACAGGAAGCGTACCTACGTATTTTTTGCGTAATTTTTCAAACGCAGCAATGCACATGTTACCTTCGTCAATGCTGCACCATCTCCTCTCAGCTGATCCCCTACATACGCGTTTAATTAAATCGAAATCGGCGGAAATGGGAAAAGAAAAATACATCCACATTCGACTCGTGCACGTACCAACGTACCTGCATAAAAGGAATAATTTCCATTTCGCTAGTTCAACTCTCAACTCCCCATTGTATTAGGCAGAAGCAGAAATACCCTAGTACGCCCAGAAACATAGTAATTTAACGGATTAGAGAGACACCTTATTTCGAAATTGTCACATTGATTACAACGTCACGAGCACGACCGCAAATCGCCTTCCTTCGTCGAATCCATAACGCGTGTTAATTTTACTAATTGCTAAATTGATTTAATCGGCATGTGACGTTTTTCTAAATTATACCGAACGTCGTCGACGTCGTCATCATTCAACGTGTTTTCTATTTTCTTAACGAGAGAAGCAGAAGATTTCACATCTTCGCATCGTCGAATCGATTTTATCATATTATCGAAATCACCCGCCATCATAATTTTCGTCGGCACATCTCACATAATAATCTGAAGAGGGAGAGCACAGCTTCATTTAAATAATATCAATACGTATACGTGGTGGGTTGATTGACAACGTGCTGGAAAAGCAGTGAAAATATGTCCTTTGGTAATTTCAAGCCAAAAAAAAAAAAGTTCAATGCGACCATTTTTTCATCTCATCGTATTCCAATCACGTTTCTCTTGTATACGAATTCGTTCCAAAGTATTCCCTTTGCTTACTTTCATTTTTTACTTTTTTCATCCTCCTTTGTACCAAGCTTTGAAAAGTACCGTAATGTCGAATTTTTCCTCATCGTAATCGAATTATTTTAGCGGACGTTCTTCCTCTTTTTTTTCCAGTCGTGATGTCATAATTTTTATATTGAACGAAATAACTTTTCGGAACTGAAACGAAGGGGAATAAATCGACTTTAAAGAGAAAGTTAAAGTTGAGAAATTAAAACTTTATTAGAATTATGGCGATGGAAAATCAAAAACAATAATTGATGATTTTTATTTCGTAACTCAATAATAATAAATAAATGGAGATGAAAATCGACTGGTGAACTTTTATATTGACCTTTGGAAGCTACGAAAAATGTATAAGCTGTCTGAATCAAGCATTTAGCATACTAACGAGACGTAATTTTGGAATTCCTCCTCCTCCTTTTCCAACCTACAAAAATAAAGATTTTTTAAAGATTTTTTGAGTCGAGAAAAAAAAGTTTTTTTAACCTGGGTATTTGAAACTAAAAAAAGTAGGTAATTTCAATTGAGTACCTACAATAAAATGAAAAATTCTCTCAATGGTAAAAATTTCGTAAATTTGAGTAAGTACTTTTGATCGTTTTCGTTTTCATTCAATTTCATCGATTTTGAACGCATAAAAAAATTCTAAAAATTTAAAAATGGATTTAAAAAAATCCGAAAATAAAACTGGAAATTGAAAACCAAACATGAGCCCATTTTGAGAAAATCGAAACTGAATTTGTCACTGAAATTTAAAAGTTTTCTTTAAATTCGAGATCAAAAATTTTAAAATAGAAAGAAGAATAATTCTAAAAAAATGTCCAGCATTCTTTAAAATTTTAGGACCAACATATAAAATAAAAAATTGATATTATTTCTCTCCTTTAGAAATTAACAAAAAACAAAAAAAACTGAATTCTGAAATAAGTGGGTATTTTATAATTATTACCAAATTCACTCAGAGAAGTGAATAAATTAGGTATGAGGTACGAATTTTTATTAAGGATATTTCAAACATTTTCAGTATAAATATTAGTTCAAAATCCAAAAAATTCCAAAAAATTCATTAAAAATCCAGCGTTTTGAATCATTTTGTGTAACTATACTTTTTTTTTGCAAAAAGCAAAACTTTCGCTCCCCCCCCCCACACACAAAATAACTCACGGTATCTCTTCACTTTTTGACAATAATTTCTCAAATCACTTATATTCACTTCTTATTACAAAGGGAAAAGGGGCGTCACAAAAACTTCGCATACTAATAAAACATTCTTTTGCATGAAAGTTGATCAATGAAGTAAGTACATTTTTGAGGTGCGAGTTTATTCAAAATTCAGGTCTGGTAAAAAATGCTGTAACATGGTCGAAAAAAGACAAAGGTCTCAGTTCTTTACAGAAAAGTCAGGTGGTGATCTTAAAAATAATTCGAAAAGTATAACTTTACTCTCTCATTCCGAATCAGTGAAAAATCAGTGATAAACAGTCAGAATTGCAGCACAGGAAAAATCAGTGATTTTTCACTGATTATTCAAAGAATTTCACAGATTTTTCAGTGAATTTCATAAATATCACTGAGTTTTCAGTGAATTTTCACTGATTTCCAGTAATTTTCTTTCACTGATTTGTTTTCAGTGAAACATTTTTCACTGATTTTCTCCTGTACTGCAATTCTGACTGTTTCTCAGTGATTTTCGGTAATTTTCACTGATTTATAATTGAGAGAGAAGGTCATTTCAAGAACAGAAAAATATTTTTAAATGATTTAAAGGCCTTGGAGTAATTTTCCTTGATTTGAAAAAATTTATACTTGCAAAAAGTGTTTTACAAAAAGTTTTCAATAAAAAAAAAAAAATAGAAAAACGAAAGCAGGTAAAAGGATAAGTGCGCCCAGGAGGATACTCAGGGGGTTCGAGCCCCCTCCTAAACCTCGCCAATGAGATTTTTCATCATGAAAAATATCAAAGTACGTGTATTTTTTTGCTTTCAAAACATGATTTTTCAACAAAAAAAATTGCCTTTTTCTAATGAATGAACAATGAACACATTTTACTCTCCAAAAATCTTCATTAATCAAGTTCGATAAAATTCTGCGTTTTTGAATCAATGAAACAAATTTCATTAATAATCACTAATCAGTGATTTTAAAATAATTTGTTCGTCTCCCTTTTAAAGAAGATCTCACCAATTTAGGAGATTCTCGAAATCTTGCATTAAAAAGATTACTTCTCTCATATGATCAATAGTTATACACTCCGCAAGGCATGCAGTATATTTTTCTCTCAATTTATCGTTTTTCTGTAATTTTCTTTCCAATGATCTTTCATTCAAAAATCACTGATTTCTCAGTCTCAGTCAATTCCCAATTCGTCAAAGAAAAATCAGCAATTTTGACTCAAAGATCAGAAAAAAATCACCGATTTTTAGTTAGATTTATTTTACTGATTAAAAAAGGCAAAATTTCGCCAAATTTGATTTATTCAGATTTAAAGAATTATACTGATTTGTTCCAAAAACCCCATAATTTTTCAATTTTTCTTCGCTCTAGTAATGTACAAAATGCCCTGACTACTCACGCCACTGAAATAGTAGATAACCCAAATTTTTCATTGAATTTTGACTGCTCCTCTTTCTTTCTCAAATTCTCAGCTTTTCTTTTACACAATTTTTGAATGCGTCCATGGAAAAGAGAGGGGAGCTTAAAATGAAAGATTTTGAACTACAGTGGAATTTAATACCATTTTCCAACTCGAAAATTCAACTTTTCAGATTTAACCCTAGATGTTATGACATCTGTCAGCCGTATCAGGCATTTCGGTTTCTGGTGGGCCATTTTTTTGAAATTTCGAGGTTGGGCTCTTGACAGCAGTCAGCCATCATGTTACCAATCGTGGAACTTGAACCCATGTCACCTCTCAAGGTTTAAAAAAGATAAATTTTTCGAATTAAAATTTTTTTCATTTTACAATTTTTTGATTTGAACTTGATTTTTTCAACAAAAAATTAAATTCTGAGATAAAGAGAACTGAATGCTTCTTTTACCTTTTACCTTTCTCCCATTTTGTCCATTTATTTTTCTCTGTGATAAGTTCAGGACCATTTATATATTATGTAGGTCAATTTGATCTTGAGAAAATCAATTTTTTAAGGCAGTTTCGCCAAAAGCGAGAGAAATTGAATATTCGAACTTATTTTCATCAATTTTCAACATGAATTTTCGACGAAATTTTTTTTCCAACTTTACAAACATAAAATAAATTTCGAAAATTTGAAAAATTGAATCCATCAATTTTTCCTTTAGATCCCAAAGGTTCGACCCACAGCAGCAATTTACAAATTACCCATAAACTATTACACGATAGTCCATAGTTTCAAATCAATTACTCCACTTCGCCGAGGAATTCACCTGGAAATTTATACTTCGGTAAATTGTGTTCGCAATTGCATACGGTATTCGCGAAGCCTTTCCTCTGAATTCCTCCGACCGACTAAATTCAATTAGCAAACGTGTATTCCAGCACTAAAATAGGTATACTCGATCCCAAGGGGAATAACGTGGTACACAGTCGAATCTCATTCGGCAATCGAGTTCCCTGGTAAACATACGACGCTATAACGAGGCCGTAAAGGAAAAAGGCAACGTGTCACGCAGGATAAAAAAATTCTCCACACATAAGGCGCATATTATAAATATTATAAGTACAGCGACATGCACCCTATCGGTGGGTTATCGTGTACGGCCATAAAATTGAGCTATTTTTAATCGCAGAGAGAATTTTTTGTTCACTTTCGAGTTTCGACGCACGTAAAAGCGAGTAAATTTTCTCGGCCTTGCGTACGCGTAAACTTGGTATGATTGATGGGCTGGTTCGATGACGACGACGTGCATATAACACGATAACGCCAGCGCCACAGCCCCGGTGAACGAAAACTTTCAGCATACGGATGTTTTGTTTTTGTTGATGGCGAAATAATTCGTGAACCGAATACGTATACGTAGCTGAAGGAAAAATGGTGAAAAATTGAAAGTCGAGGTAGTTTGTGAGCGAGTATTCCCCACAGACGTCGAGGACGTTAAACTAATCGTGTTTATGGTATACGATACAGCGCCGTATACCTTTGGGGAATTCGCTATTGTGCTGATGGTATTAATTAAGACAGACTACACGTATTGTCACGTGTACAGCTGAATTTTCATTTTCACGAGCTCGATCTGATATTACGTAATGTAGCAGGCAGTGCTCCTATTAGCATGTGTAAAAAGACGGTCATTATAGCCCGCGAGGTAATAAATTACATGTTATCTTTTACCGATATTTGGATACGAAGATGGTCTGGTTTATATATGAGCGTTATAAATTCACCATCTAATTGCTATTTAAGGTATATGACTATAGCGAGACGAAGTGTTATACTACACCATGTCTGGCGTTTGGCTGATGAGCGAGATAATTCAATTTATTCGAGGGTAGAATTTTTTTTCTAGCTTGGAGATGGCTTTGGATATTTGATATCTTGTAATTAATCGAGGATGGTTTCAAATTTTGTTCAGAAAGGGTTCGAAGAGCGAGGTAAATTGTTTTTCAGGTTTCCAAAGATCAAAAAAAAATTATCGGTTCTTCAATAAAAATTATAATTTTTAGAATTGTTTTTGGGTTCGTTCAAAACAAGAGAATTCCTGAACTTCGAATTTTGATTTGAAAGAATTACAAATATGTGAAAATGCGTGTCAAAAACTCCCATCCATCAATTCTTAGTCGTCGAAATTAATCTCTTGATGTTTCAAAAATTTTTGAAGGTTAAATTGACCGGAAATTTCAAGGTTTAGGAGTTGAAAGATTTAAGAGTAGGAGTATTCACTTAGCTAATGAACTTCAGCAGCTGAAAATTGTGGTCTCCTCAAGGTCTCTACTCTCTCATTTCGAATCAGTGAAAAATCACTGATAAACAGTCAGAATTGCAGCACAGGAAAAATCAGTGATTTTTCACTGATTATTCAAAGAATTTCACACATTTTTCAGTGAATTTCATAAATATCACTGAGTTTTCAGTGAACTTTCACTGATTTCCAGTGATTTTTTTTCACTGATTTGTTTTCAGTGAAAAAATTCACTGATTTTCTCCTGTGCTGCAATTCAGACTGTTTCTCAGTGATTTTCGGTAATTTTCACTGATTTATAATTGAGAGAGTAGGATCTTATAACAATTCTGAAATCGATTTTTATACCTCAGCATCGTAGGCCTGATCTGAAAGTTCAGCTCTCTCATTTCTGAATCAGTGAAATTTATCAAAAATCACTAAAACAGACAGAATTGAAGCACAGTAATAAATCAGTGAAAATTTTCTCTTTGAAAGGAAGTAAGTGAAAGAAATAACTGGAAATTAATGAAAGAAAATCACTGGAAATTAGTGGAAATTCACTGAAAACTCAGTAATATTTATGAAATTTACTGAAAAATCTGTTAATTTTTCTGAATTATAATCACTGAAAATCAGTGAATTTTACTGATTTTTCCGGTGCTGCAATTCTGGTTGTTTATCAGTGATTTTTCACCGATTCGGAATGAGATATAATTGTCTCATTTTTATAAAACAGTGAAAATGATCGAAAATCACTAGAAGTGAACAATTTTTACTAAAAGCAAACAGTGAAAATAATTATTGGAAAATCAGTGAAAATTCACTGGAAAGTCAGGAAAATCTCTGAAATGCTTTGTAAAATCAGTTGAAATTTTTAGAGAAAACAGTGAAATTTTTTGAGAAGTTGGTGAAATCTTTTGAAAAATTAGTGAAATCTTTTGAGAAATTAGTGAAATCTTTTGAGAAATTAGTAACAATAATTTTAAATCAGTGAAATTTTTTTTAAAATCACTAAAATTTTTAAATCAGTGAATTTTTTTGAAAAATCAGTGAAATTTTTAGAAAAAGCAGCAAAAATCCGCTGAAAATCAAAGAATTTTTTCCCCTGTGCTACAATATTTTGACTACTGATTCAAAATGAAGAAGTAATTTTTCAATTAGGCTTAAAGTATTGACTAAAAAAATCGTTTTTTGAACGAACTAACATGAACCGTACTACGAGGCCAAAAAATCTGAGTCCTGATAAAAATTTCAGCGGCTGAAGTTGATATGATTACCAAAAAAAATATATTATTTAAATTAGTTTTTCAATCGTATACGTAAAATAAAATACGATCAAGGGGAAAAATCCGATTTCAGACCAGATATTCTAATACAGACAACGGTCCTAAAGATCAATTTCAAATTCGAATCTAATACCATTATTTTGACGACTGACATTTCAGCCACTGAAATAATTCTTAGAGGAAGCAAATCCACAAATTTTTTCAACCTTTTAATTTTAAAATTTCTTCTTTATAATTTCAAAAAATTTTCAAAATTCGAAAATTCAATTTCAGCAACCAAAAATTTACAGATAGAGACTGATTGAGGTCATCTTTCACATCATCCAATTTTCGTTCAAATCGAAGAGTCTTAATTGAAGAGTTTGCTACAGCACAATTAAATGATAAAATTAGGTTATGTGAAATTATCATTGTCCATGTAATGGCTATACTTTGAAACATTGATACATCGACGAATTCCGCCATCAACGATTGTCTTGACTTTTGGTCTCTCGCAATGTTATACGAGGCTATTTTCGATCTATTAACGCTTCGATGCTGGTAATTAACGAACATAATTAACGCCGAAAATTCTATTGTTTGGAATGTGAAAAATTAGCAGTTCGCGTTTTTGAATTGAATGAAATTACAATGTAATGGAGTTTTTTTCAATTGGAATTCAATTTCAGGACTTCTTTTTTCAACATAGACATTTATAGACAACTGACAATGAGATACGTTTCAACATTTTATGACTTTTGATTAAAATACCGCAGATTTTGAGATATTTTTTTGAAATTTTTGATTTTTTCAAATTGATAGACAAATTATTGTTATTGAAAGGAAATCGTGACATTAATTTAAGGACCGAAGACTGTAGGGAGAGAAGAAAATATCGCTTATTATACACATTTGAAAATTGAAACATTAAAATTCCTTCAAAAATTGTACTATAGTTCTGAAATCGAGATACATAGGTAAAGAAAATCGAAAGAGCTTGATTCTTCAAGAACAAAACTATTTCATGGAAAAATCAAAGAAAATTTCAAATCAAATGTGGGAATATTTCTTTTCAAACGATTTCCTTCTTTAAACAATATTTTTTCATATTTTTTGTTTTTTGGTTACTTACCAACTTCATTTTCTTATATCAAGTAATCCTAATCACAATTTAAGCTCCCCATTCATCAAATCATGGCAATTTCTCTACATGTCCTTGCAATCTGATTTACTATTGGTCGTAAAATTTGGAGGGGAATGAATGTTGAATTTTGAAACTCCATTCTCTTTTTTGGTGTTCTCACAATCAAATAAAATGTTTACCTCAAATATGTAGATGATATCGTTCAAAAAAATTTTATTGGTATGTTCAGATTTTCAGGGTAATTTTTGTCGGCTGATAGGTCACACATCAGCACATTTTCAGGGTAATTTTTGTCGACTGATAGATCACACATCAGCACATCAGGGTGTCTAACGAAATTTGTTGAGCAAAAAGCTTGACTTAGCTTGACCTTTTGGAACGACTTTTTGCATGACTTTTCCGAGCAACCCCCCTAAGTTATGAGTCTGTTTGCCAGTACCCCCCCCCCCAATCTATACATTTGTGTGCTTGTAACTATTTATAGATAATTAAAATTTTAACAAACATATTAAATTTAAAAAAAAAAACGTAATTTTTAATACGGTAGCTTATATTTTTGAAAAAAGCTTGACCTTATGAGTAAATCAGACTAAATTGGTCAAAAAGCTTGACGTTTCAGAACCTGTATGACCTTTTTTTTAAAAAAAAACTTGACTTATCAGGACAGCTTGACCTGTTAGACACCCTGCACATATTCATGATTGTAAAAAATTCGCAATACATTTTCATGAGCAAAATTAAATTTTGAACACAACATCGATGATTTTGCTAGAAACATTTCTTGTCATTTTTTCCACTATCAGCCATTTTTTTTGCTTTCTGAATAATTTTTTCAAAAATTTTTGTCCATGAAATATCTCTTTATTTTGGAAATTTCAATTCGATCGTAAATCCTTTAGGAAAAATATGTAGAATATTTCATCCTAAGTTTTTTTTAAGGAGGGCAAGGGGTCGAAATATTTGTAAAAATGAAAAAAACGAGGTTGGTATAATAAAAAATTGAGAAATGACGTGGTTTTTGAAAGAACTTTCCAAAATACAAAAATATTTCTCGCGAGGGTGATTTTTTTTAGAAAAATTACGTTTTTGAAAAGCAACGATTATAGTCCAGGCATTTTAGGAGTTGACCCCCAAAAATTAAAGCCCAATTTTTTTTCTTGTTTTACGTTCGTAATGGTCCACTACACAACATACTAAAATGGACACCCCCGCAACCCTCCGCTACCCTCAGGGGAGGGGTAAACGTCCGTTGAAAACCGATTTTTCGTGAATATCTCCTCAAATAAGCCTCAAAATTGAAAAGTAATTATGAACAATCTTGTTCTACGCGTAATTTCCTATCGGAAGGGTTTTTTTATTTTTCAAAAACACTCAATTCCTTAACCAAAAATTAAGGGTAAAAAACGCCTATTTTTCAACGATTTACAGCATTTTTGGAAAAAATCGAAACTTTTAGGAATATTTCCTCAAAAAAGCCTCAAAATGGAAAAATGGTTATGGACAATCATGTTCTACGTGTAATTTCCTATCAGACAGGTACTTTTTTTTCGAAAACGCCCGCTTCTTTGCCCAAAAATTAAGGGTGGAAAACGCCTATTTCTCCAACATTCACAGTATTTTGGGAAATGATGGAAATACGAAGCTGAAAATATCGTTTTTAAATGCTTACGACACAAAGAAATGTTCGTATCACCAATAATCAGCATAACATCGCGTTTATAGTACTTTTTCTTTCGACAACTTCGATTTTTTAAATGCAGTATGCAATTTCAATAACCTCTCTTGTAATTAACGGTAGGGGTTGAAATTTTTGCAGTGACTTTTTTTTTTTGAAATAACCTACCAACATGTATAAAAAAATACTCATTTTGGGCACTTTTAGCTTCGTATTTCCATAATTTCCAAAAATACTGTGAATATTGGAAAAATAGGTGTTTTTCACCCTTAATTTTTGGGTAAAGAAGCGGGCGTTTTCGAAAAAAAAAGTACCTATCTGATAGAAAATTACACGTAGAACATGATTGTTCATAACCATTTTTCCATTTTGAGGCTTTTTTGAAGAGATATTTCCAAAAGTTTCGATTTTTCCAAAAATGTTGTACATCGTTGAAAAATAGGTGTTTTTTACCCTTAATTTTTGGTTAAGGAAGTGAGTGTTTTTGAAAAATAAAAAAACCCTTCCGATTGGAAATTACGCGTAGAACAAGATTGTTCATAACTACTTTTCAATTTTGAGGCTTATTTGAGGAGATATTTACGAAAAGCCGGTTTTCAGCGGACGTTTACCCTTCCCCTGAGGGTAGCGGAGGGTTGCGGAGGTGTCCATTTTAGTATGTTGTGTAGTGGACCATTACGAACGTAAAACGCGAAAAAAAAAATCAGGCTTTAATTTTTGGGGGGTTTGGTACATTTTTTCTCTTATTTGCCTGGACTAATTAGCCATTTTTTCAACATTTTACAAACAATTTCTGATCATTTAGAGAGGAAATTTCCCCATTCCTTAGATCTGCAATAGGGGTTAAAATAAAAAAATTGAAGTTCTTGAAACTTAGTCCTCCATTGTATCACTCAGAAAATAAAAAATGACCATTTTTTCGAATGTTGACCTTACACAATTTGATATTTCATTTCAATAAGCAAGAAATTCAGAAAATAATTTACAAATATTTTTGTAAATATGCCAAACTTCACGAGCCACGACGATATCAATGATGCGAAGTCAGATGGCACTTGTTTCGCTCAAACCATCTCCCTTTATTTTTCGTTTATCAAAATAGTCGAATTTCATTTCTTGAAATAAAATTGATCAAAGGTCTCGATCAAAAATCTCACCATCCCCTCCTTCACCATAAATGAACCCTGCAAAATCAAAATTCCCCATTTTCCCTTTCACAGGGTGTCTAACAAATTCCGAAAATCCATGGGAAGGACCTCGGAAGGACCTTCAGCACGACCTTTTCAAAATGAAAATTATACCCCCCCCCCTCCAAAATTGGCATAGTGCGATATCATTTTTCATTATTTTACACAGTGTTGCCACTAACGACGTTTCAAATATTAGTGATTTATTTTAGCTTTTGGCCGGTGAATCTCAAAATTTAAAAATGGGAAGGACTTTTTTCTCAATATAAGGACCTCGGAAGGACCGGAAGGACTCTTCGGCCAATATAAGGACCAGAAGGACCTGTTAGACAACCTGTTTCATTCATCCATCTTTCCATCCTCCGAAACTTCAACGACAACCAAACTCCACAAAACTCATTCAAATCATCGGACAATACCATCGACGAAATAGGCCATCTCGCAGCTATAAAAATTTACCCCCGCCGAATCGAGCCAAAAAACCAGGTCGAAAATTCCGATTCGCGGCACACATACCCACCACTACATGCATAATATATCGTCACCATCGTCGAATCGCATACCTCTCGTATACTACACGTCCTGTCTCATAGCATTCTTGACCATGCATCCTCGTACCATCAGTACCAACCAATGAATTCCAATCCAATACGAAAAATGTCCAACGGTACAGCATCATAAACCATCCGGCGGACACCGGCCGGAAATAAAACCGGAATAGAATTTATTTATTATACCTCTCGATGCGATGGAATATTTCCAAAACAAAAGAAACTCCGAAGTGAGAAAAATGCATCTTCGAAGATATACGACGAGCTTTGTTTTTTATTTCAAATCCCATGTACTCGTACCATAAAATGCAGATCGCATAATTTTTCACGTTTCAAGCGGAACAATCAGAGAAGGGAGAGACCACTAAAGTAAAAAAATTCTTTCCAAATAACGACCAAGAAGAATTTGCAACCGAACAATTACATTAATCAGGCACCTAGGCGAAGTTGAAACATACTCGACTAAAAATTTATACATCCTTCCTCCCTGCCCCGAATAGATTGCTGGAAATACCATCACGTGCTCGGAATATACCACAGACATACCTACAAACAATTGGCGTAGTAATTGCCAAACATTGATACTACGTACATTTTTTCAACGGTCTTTCCCTCGTCACCGCTGCTACCTCGCAGTGTAACCAATTTATATCTTTTACCTTCCCCTCGCAACCCCGCACCTTCATCCTGTATTGCCATTTAACCGCGTATATAAAGAGAACAATTAAACTCGTAACTAGTTACTGGCATTTACTATCATTACGACCAGACAAACATACCACATCGCCAGAGTGCTGGTAATTATTGCGAAAAATTATAGCATTTTAAACGACAACCACCTACTCGATCCTTCTTCCCCTTTCTGCTCGCCACCAGCTCGCTGTCGGTAGAAAAAGGCACCATAATAATCATAATAATAAAAAAATAAACTACACGTACATTGTACCTAATATACCTAGACCTACACACGTGCCATACCGGAAAAGGCTGCGTGTATTAAATCGAGAAAAATGTTAATTTAAAAGTGCATAATTTAATAGGGGGTGGTTTGTACTGCGTATACGTAGGTAAAGGTATATAATGCGGGTGCGGCGCGTACGCACGAATAATAAATTACTAACGGACGTATTTCAGGGGCCGAGGGGAATTGCTGGCGCTGCTGCGAGAAAACTTTAAATTGAAATTTCAATCTTACGTACACCTATACGATGTAGGTAATTATTTGCACCTTGAGACACTTTAATCGCGATCTTATCGGGAGCAAATACCTCGTGTAACCGCGACAAATTCGGTATAGTATTTTGCAACCTGCTAGTGGCAGATTTTCATGCATTTCAATACGAATTCTTGTTTTCATGGTTAAAAACTTGAAATTGACGATATTTGTGTGTGTGTAAGAGAAAAATTTTGAAATGACATAAAAAGCAAAATATACAAAAATAACTAAGAAAATTTATTTTCAGATTATTTTGTGAAAAAAATTCAAAAATAATCGATCAGATTTTTACATCGACTACGAACGAAAAAAACATCGAAATTTCGAAGAATTGGCTAATTTCTTCCAAGAAAACGATTCCCACCCCACTTAAAATTTTTTCTGTTTCGGTTGCTGAAAGTGCCTCCCTCCTCCCTTCTCCAAGAAAACAATAATTTATATGTATTTTCGATTAAATATATTTAATCAGTTTTTTAAGATTTCCTTCTGCTAAAATATTTTAAATTTCTATTTCAATTTTTACAGAGATTGGGAACAATATGAAAACAGAAAGTAGTATAACTTTTATTTTCGATTTCTCGGCCCCAAAATGCAATTTTTTGAATTTAAATGCAAAATGTTATTGAAGGAAGGATTGGAGGGCACAAGCTATCCCTACCTTTTCTCCCCTTGGTTCGGTTTCGTTCCGACTTATATCGGGGCGTTCAATAAAATTTAAAAACCAAAAAGTATGGATTTTGAAGGACCGTTTTAAAATGACTCCCCCTCCAAAAAAAAAAAAATTATAATCCAAGAAACTAAGTATAAAGATATTAAAATAAGTATAATCCATAATCATGCATCAAGTCATTTTCATAGAATTAGATCATTATCTGCCAATAAATAAACAATAAAATTTGACAAAATCAATATCAATTTTTGAAAAGTTGTGAAAAATTTTAGGAAAAAACTGATTAGATCAGCAAATTATCGTTCTAAGAATATGAATAAAACAAGAAAAAATTGGCAGAACTTCAAATTTGAGGTTAAAAAATTGAACGGATGAATTGAAATTCAGATATAAAAAGAAATATTCTGACCATAACCTAAGAACTGAACTCAACATTTGTGTTACCCTCAGTTTCAAATTTCTTCAATACTTTCCAACGTAAAAAAAAAAAGAAGAAGAAAAAAGAATTTTTACAGTGATTTACCCCCCCCCTCTCCCTCCCTCCCAATCCATAAAGGAACGAATGAATATAACCTGCAAGCTGCATTCTGTGATGTCCACAAAATAGAAATCACAAAAAATGTAAAAATTTATGAAGTGGAGCAACGAGAATTTTCACATTTCACTTCCTTGAAAACTACAATATAATAATTTTTTAAAAATAAGTAATGATTTTTTTTTTGAATTTCGGAATTTCTCAAATCATAAATCGTTAAAAAAATGGGTTAGAGAAGTGAGGGGGAGGAAGAGAGGAGGAAGAAAACATGTACAGAAGCGATATTTGAATCGTTCTGTGAAAATTGAGAATTGCAAGGGGTATATTTTGAAAAATTATCTGGATCAACTCTAATATGTAAATAATTCAATTTATCCAAGAAAACAATTCAATTAAAAATAAATTTAACACATTTTTCTAGAATCCTAGTGAAATTCTCACTTTTTAAAAGTAATACAAACTGTTGGAGAATAATAAAATTGGAGCGAAAGAGGGCGGGAAGAGGAGTTTGCTAGGAAAAAATGGACAAAATTACATTTCAAGTCCAAAAAATTACATTCGAGACGGAAAATGGCGAAAGTTATGACTTTATTTTAAGAGTACATTGGAGAAAATTTACACTTCGAGTCAGAAAATCGATGGTAAACATAATTATTCGATTAATGTACATGAACCATCCCCTCTCCTTCTCCTGATCTTTCCAATCATGATATCTTTAAATAAAAAACTATTTTGAGTAAAAATACGTATAAAAACATTGAAATCTGGAAAACCAATTCAAAATCGAAATTCGGAAATCTCAATAAAAAGTACTCCTAGATTAAAAATAAATCTTGCAACATCACATTTTAACAAAGAAAATTTTCAAAATTTCAAAATCAAAAATGAGCCATTGAAGAATTCGTCAAAGACAGATGAAAAAGTCAATTGAAAATTTTCCAAGAATATTAAAAATTTTGAAAAATATTCAAAAATTTAGCAGCCAAATCAAAAATTCAGCCAACTTCTTTTCCCCTTCCTTTCTCTACAAATTCTTGTCACCCAGATTTTTTTCAAGTTTTATAAAAAAAATCCTTAGTCCAAAAACAAGATTAATAATCATCATTTAAAAACAACAACACCAACCAAAAACAGCTTAAAATTACCTCCCCCCTTCCACCAGCAAAAAAATCACCAAGAATACCAAAATATACAACTAATGGCTCGAAATGGCAAATATTTCGGATTGAAATACACAATGCAACAATTTAGAACTCATTTTGCAGCGGATTTTATGAATCCAAAAGGTACACTGTCCTAAATACTTAATTTCAAAACCAAGCCCCTCGTAAACTTTGAAAATCACATCATAAACTTAATCAACGAGCAAATATTGACAAAATTCCTTATCATTTAGAAACATTCGAACTCGAGAGCACCAAACATTACCACATATCTGCATTTTTGGTCAAAACAGAAGACTTGAAGTGTTGGAGCGAGAAAGAAGATGGTTCAGAACGAAAAGAAATTTTACGAATCGCGACGAATAATCAAAAAAACTACGCAAAAAATCACAAATCAAACAAAATAGATACTTCATAGTATTTCGAGAGCATCAAATACATTATTCACAATTTCGGACAGGAAAAAACGAAGAGGGGGGAGGACCAGGGAAATTAAAAAAACTGAGAATTTCTACGAAAATCTTCGTCTTTAACAAAATTCCAATTTAAATAAAACAAATTTCCTTGAAAAAAAAGAGATTTCAGGGTGTCCACTAAATTCTAGAAATGATTTTTCCTGACTTTTCCAGGGTTTCCGGGCCAATTTTTCGAATTTTTCTAGACCTTTTAAATATGATATTCGAAAACCAGGGGGAGGGGAGGGGGTAATTTTTCACGGTACTTGCATCCCGAAATTTTGCATAAGAATGATAAAATGCATGGGGTCTAACGATTTTTTTTTTAAATCACTAGATACTTTTCACAATATCTTTTAGATGCTCCTCTTCAAGCCAAAAAAGATTCAAATTCAATTCTGAAAATTTTACAAAAATTTAAAAATTTGAATTTATTACCGATACAGAAAAAATTTCAAATAAAAAAAAACCTTAGTGAAAAATAAAACAAATTATGCCACGGTGTCAACCAAATCAAGCGAATGAAAATTCGGATTTTTTCAGGCTAAAAATTCAAAAATTTCTTCACATTTTATCCCCCCCCCCCCAAAATGAAAACCACAAGCCCCAAATTTATAAATTCACGCAATCATCTGCAATTTTTTAGTTAGTACCAAACAATAAAAAAGTCAATGAGGAGGTAAAATAAATCATTTTATGGAAACATATAAAGCGTGTTGAGCCCGAGGGATGCGAGGGCGAAAATTTTTGCGAAACAAGATCTTCAAAACATGAAAATTCACCACTTTTTCCTCATTCATGTTTTCCATAACATGATCCATAAATTTCGAATTCTATAAGTTCCACTCCCTCCCCTTTTGTTTCAATTTCGTGGTTAAGGGCATCGTGGCATTCCTTTGTCATCACAGCTCATTAAAAAGTAAGATTCCAAAAAATTCAAGATTTTAAATAAATTATGTAGAAAGTGTGTGTGTAAATTACCCCGAGCGTAGCGAGGTAAAATTTTTATTGAATAATTCATAATTATGGACAGAGGCATGCATTTTGAATATCAATTTTTTTGTACATTACGATCAACAAAAAATGACGAGTAAAAAAATCAGAGAAAAGATGCAATAATTTGGCCCGAGCGGAGCGAGGGCAAAATATTTTGAAAAATTTATAATAAAATAAGCAAAGAAACACTTTTCTAAATGATTCATCCTTTTTTTGGATTTTCGAAAAATTCAAGAGAAAATTCCAAAATTTCCTGACTTTTCCCGGTTTTCTAGGATTTCCAGAGAATGGGCACCCTGTCAAAGACCATTTCACTCAAATAAGACCACATACTCGTATTTTTTTCTCAATTCCGAACCCCCTCCCCACCCTATTACTATCCCTTCACCCCGAATAAACCCCTCGGATACGATGATACGAACTCACCAGATTTACGTTTTTCGCTAACCGCCAACGATCTAGATCTTCGTACCCTTAACGAATGTCTTTTCAACGTCCTGAGGAAAGAATCAGCCGTACCTCTGACCCGACTCAATGACTCGGACCGGCCAGTCGGCGTATCCGGCACGGCCCATTTCGTCTCGTCTTTAATCTTACTCATCGAAGCTGGTCTGAGAAATCACCTCTTCAGCTTACCACTCGGACACTTCACTCGGACCGGTACACTCGCGATAAAATTTCCAGACCCGGAGACGGACCGGTCAGCTCCACCGAAACGCACGTGGTCTCCGTCGAGACGCTGCTGGTTCGCGACCGCGTCAGCACCTCGCTACGGTCGTCGCACGCGAAATTCTAACGGAAAAATAGCGACTCCGAATCGCGTCCGTTCTGACACGCGCTGCATCGTACATTGAACGCCGAACGCCGCCGTATATTGTTGAAAAGCAAAAGGTACTGTAAAATCGTATCGCACGACCTCGGTTCACACATATCACACCGAACGCGCGCAACTTGTAATCCGCCGTGCCCGAAGACCGAAGAGGCGAAGACCGAGCCTCTGTCGGCAGGAGACTCGCTGTACGCCGCGAACACCTGGAAATTTATAACGACGCTGGATTTTTACCTACGACCTTACCTGTGCACGGTAAATACAGTACCTGGGACGAGGATCGAGGAGGACGTACACAGCAGCACGATGTACAAGAGTTTGGGGTTCGCCGGTTTCGAAACTTTTCTCCGCTGCCTTTTTTATTCCGGCGTCTTTTTTCTATTCCTTTTTGATCACGCTAATAAGGGTTCGAAGAATCGACGATTCGCCACTTCCACCACACCACGAAAACGACAACCACCGCCGCAACAACGTAATTCGGGGCATGCGTAGCTGGCAGTCATAGCCAACTCTTACTCCATACCAGCTGCATATCTAACTCGATCGTCGGCTATTCTCTTACAACTTGAACTCGTAAACTAACCCCCTGAGTGAGACGAAGCCGAGGATCATGGACTTGTTTGCCCTCTCCTTAAATAACGCCACCACCGTCCAACCGCGTTTCCGTCCCGAATCCGGTATCTACCAAGGTACAAGGTACTTGTACCAAGCAAACCCTCCAGCACCTCTGTTCTGGCAGCCAGATATCTTATGATACCTATTCCTAGGTACGCACGTATCAAATACACATCGAGTAGCCGCCGATCTACGCCGGATATACGCTTATTTGATCCTCCTTCTTACATCACTTCTCCACACCGCGTACTGTTTCATTCCTCACGCGTATTTTTTTTCAACACATCAAAGACCAGAGAAAGATGGGACATAACTTCGATTAAATTAGCCTTCTATATCTCCGTACGATTACATCCGAGTCGCCTTCTTCTCGCACCGTCGCCTACCCACTGGTTGCGAACGAGCCACACCGACACCGGAACTGCATACTAACCAGATATCCTACCAGAGGTGTCCATATATGCACTGTTCCGCTTCCACGTGCTAATTATACAGGCATACCTGGTCCCAAGACGCCAAGAAATTAAGGAAGATCAATCGAGCATCAATTTGGAGCGCCACCCTTATCTATGGGCATTTTTAAAGAATTGGGAGAAGGGTGGAGAGAGGGGAGGGTATATTATTATGTGGTTTTGTCTTTCTTTATTTTTTTGTATAATTTCTTTCATCGAGCAGGTTTGCTATCTGTGTTTCTATTTTGATGTCGTGTTTATCTCGAGGGCGTTTCGTTTATCAATTATCGATCAATCAACCTGCACCGCCCATGGTTTTTATCGATTCATTTTATCAGCTTGGAAGTGTACTTACATGTACATACAATAAGCGCAACTAAACGTGCATGTTTACGAATGGTTGTAAGTTGATATTTTCGACTTGTCTTATCGTCTTTTTAATCGAAATATGGGGAAAATTGCTTACAAAGAAATTATACGTACAACAAAAATAATGTTGAGGTAGGTTTTCTAATTGTTAAAATTTGGTGTTTCAAATTAGTGGACCGAAAAACAAAATTTTTTGAATTTTGAGTTGCAATACTGCGCAAAATACGGGAGCTGGGGAGATATAAGGGTAAGGTTGCCATATTTCGACCACTTTTTTTCAAACTTCCACCAATCGAAGACTTTTTGAGGTAGAAACGTCGAAAATGGCTTAAAAAATACCTTGATCCTTCCTCTACCACTCCCTAAAATTTTGAGCCGATACAACCATTTTTTGTATTTTTTGCGATTTTTTTTTGTGACGGAACTCAAAAATCGATTTTGAAATTTTGGGTTCCTAATTTCGACCACCAGCTGATTTCGCCCGCATAGAGCGGAATTTACCCGAAAATAATTTTTTCATATTCTTCTTTCACCGATAAACAAAATGAGACCAAAACGACAACCCTACAGCCAAAACTCGCGGAGAAAATCAGAAAAAACAAAATCGCATTCAAAAAACAGATTGCATAAGATAGTATAGCTGGTCGACTGGTCGAGATTAGGGCACCCCAAACGATTTGAACTTCGGTGAAATTTTTTGTTACGTACCTCTAGTTGTTTTCAAAAACACAGGCATCATAGTGAAATTTGGTGGGAAAAAAGTAACTTTAGTAACCCAATTTGAGAGAAAAAGTAACCAATGTATTACCAAAAAGTAACCAAAAACTCAATTTTTAATGGTAAAATTTGTAAAAAAAAAAAAAAAAAAAAATGTGTGTACTCAATGCAATTATTATAACTTATAAGCGCTCCCAGAAATTATGTAAGGGAGGGGCTGAGAATTGGAGAAAAATGGGGTGAGAGGGGGGTAAAAATTCGTAACAAACTTCAAAATCTATTTTTACAGTAGTGCTCGTAAAGTCAGGTTAATTTCAGTGGACAGATGAAAAAATGTAATACAGATAAAAGCGAAGAAAAACTGAAAAATTGCAAGAATTCTCTAAATCTGAATCAGTGAGATGAATATAAATGAAAATCAGTGATTCGCATTGATCGTTTAGTCAAAATTACTGATTTTTTTCTGGTTAATTGAAAATCGACTAAGAAATCAACGACTTTTGACTGCAATATCAATGAAAATTATTTTATTGGTTCAAAAAGACAGAGTTTTTATAAAACTTGATTGATGTAGATTTAGAAAGTTATATTCTAATGTAAGAAATAAGAAAAATTATTTTTGAAGAGTAATAAAATGCACTTCTCTGAATACTTTTGAGGTAAAATTTCATTTTTTTATTGAGCTTGGATTGAATCTGCTCGACTCCGGGACTTAATCAGACATTATGCAAGGGCGGGGAAGAATTTGAAAAAAATGAGGGTGTGTCAAAATTCAGTAAAAAAAAGTGAGTATCTAGCCTACCTACCCTGTAAATTTATATGAAAATCAGTGATTTTTCATTGAAATATTAATCAAAATTACTGATTTTTATTTGACAAATTAGAAATTGATTGGAGTTTTGACTGAAATATGGGTGAAAATCTCTAGTTTTTGATGAACATTATTTCACTACACGTAACCAAGAGAATGAAAATTCACCAATTTTGACTGATTCAAATTTAGAGAATGATAGTGTATTTAAGAAACAGAGGCATCAATGTACTGCCCGAGCGGAGCGAGGGCGAAATTTTTTGAAACAAAAAAGTCTTCAAAACTCGACTAAACCGAAACTAACAGACACTTTACGCTTGAAAAAATCAATTTTTAGAGAAAAATTGTGAAAAAAAGGTAAATTTTTTGAGAAATTTTGGAAAAAAGTAACTTTTAGAGGTAAAAAGTAACCAAAGTAACTTTTGAAGTGGAAATAGTAACCAAAAGTAACTTGTCTCGAAAAAAGTAACCAAGTTACTAAAAAGTAACCACGCTATGATGCCTGAAAACAATGATTTTATCGAAATCTGACACCATGCCCCATCACAATTCACAATTATTTGGTAGAATTTATTAAAAAAATTATTCATAATTTGAGATCAAAGAATACGTAAAAAAATGTTTTCACCTATTCGATTTCGTTTTTTTTTTCAATTTTCTCCGCCAATTTTGCCTGTAGAGTTGTGATTTTGGTCTCAAATTGTTCAACTACGAAAAAGGAACACGAAACATTTTTTTTCGTGTAGATTGCGTCCATAGCGGCCGAAATTGGCTGGTGGTCGAAATTAGGAAGCGGTCGAAGTTAGGGCACTTTACCCTTAGTGTAGGCGAATAAGCACAATTTTTAAGAAAAAAAAACATTTTTAGCTAGCCAAGATTTTATCACCAAAAATTGTCGAGGGTGGTCCCCTGACTAACCTCTAAAAAGTCCGCACCCCCTAGACCCCGTGCTAAATTTTTTATGGAGGCTCCACCCCCCTCAAAAGTGGGTTTTCCCGAATAACTTCTCAGGATTTGGTTTTACGGCAAAAATAGCTCAGTACTTTTTTATTCTACACTCAATTTCCAACATTTTTTGTATGAAAATTTTTTTTGTACGACCAACAGCAGAGGAGATAGAGAGTCCGGAAGGAAGGGGGTTTTGGAAAATATGATATCATTTGAAAACGCGATAATAGGTATAAAATCGTACTAAACTGTATATTTTGGGTATGAAAATAGTAGTGTTATGTAAATTGATGGTATTAATACAACTTGACCCACCTTCCCCTCCCTATGTGCCTACCCCACCTTACCCACTTGTTTTTATTTAGCCTTAGTAATATGACTGAAGGGTGGGGAGGGGTGGACACATGGGAGGGGGAGAATGTAAAAATGCTTCTTGATCATCTTTCCCCCCTCCTATATGCCCACCGGGATCGACGCAGGGTTCGAAAATTTTTCACCAACTTAATAAATTACACGTGTGTAGTAAGGTGACAACGAAAAGCACGGGTAAATGGCCATTTTTAGGGCCATTTTTAGGGCCAATTTAAGTGTCCAAAAAAAAGAAAACAATTTTAACATCGTGCCGCCAAAGAACACCAATTGGGCTAGAAAATTCCCCAACCTTTTGCACGTTGAAATTGACCTTTTTTAAAACACTACCTATCCAAGTAAAGGGACACATGCCCAAATAGTGGTTTTCTGGGACTCTATGTCCAAATTATTGCCCAATTTGTTAGGAAAACGCCAATTTGGCTAAAAAAGACTCCCAACTTTTTTCATGTCCAACTTTTGGTCTTTTTTTAGCTGAAAATTTTGTATAAAAAATTGTTTTTCAAGTTTGACAAACTGTCAATATTAATTTCAATTTTTTGTGTCCGACGTTTGGTCCTTTTTTCGAGACTTCTTTCGAACAGAAAAACTTACATTCAATTGAGCATTGGAGGAGGGGGGAAGAGAAAACCTCTTTTTGAAATTATTTCATATCAATTTTTTTTTTTGATGGTGATCCATCAAAATTCGAAAAACGTTGTATCACATCAGAAGAATGTGTGATGAATGGCCCTGATCTCGATTCTATTCTGACCCTCTCCCTTCACAAAATTTTTCTTCAAAATTAAATTTGAAAATATTTTTGTTTATTTTTTTCAAATTTGTTTTTCGTAATAATCTGATACTTCAATAATACACGAGTAGGATTCAAATTTTTATTCATTTCAGTTTCAGTTTTCTTTTTCAACCAATCAATAGAAGGAAAGGGGTTTCTCTGTTAATAATGAAAAAAAATCCTTTAGACTGAAAAATCAGTTTCAAATTGGAATATTTTGAATTTTTGTCAGGAAAATTGAATTTTAAACTTTCGATTGATTCTGAGTTTAAAATTTTCAATTAGCTAATCCCTCGCCCTATAATCTTGACTAAGTACAGTTCTTTTCTGCCATTTATGATAAATAGAGATTTTCATGTTTCAAAAATAATAATATTTAGTGATGCCAAACTGACTTCTTATTTGGTGTAAAAATCACTATTTTGTCCATTATTCATCACCTTTCCCAACAATTTTCAAAAACCACTTTTAAAGCATCGCAAATTTTCAATTGCGCATTCGTATTCACATTCCTAGTTTACAGTAGGTTATTATAATTTTAAGAAATTCATTATACTCACTCGAGCTTTTCTTAAAGGACGCACTAGGTAATTATTAATTAAGAATCAACTATTATAGAACATCGTCGCAGGCACTTACCTAGAACAGAATAAAATAAAAACACATTAATTAATTTACTGAAATTATAATCGGTATTATTCAAAAGTAAATTTCAATGAAAGATTTAATTTTAAAAAAAACTCGTTCTTTCCATTTAAATGAAAAGTTTTAAAGATGATTTTTCAACACATCTTTTGATTTTGTCCAGACTACTTCTTTTAATATTTCTGAAAGAGTGTTTTTGTTTTAAAAATCAAAAACATACTCTCAGAATGAAAAGTGTAATCCATTCGAATCAATTTTCACCTTTCCCATTATTTATTGATGTTTTTTTCAAAAGTAATTTTGAAATATTATTCTAAATGATTAAAATATTGGTTAACCTTGTACATACTTCTGGAACTATTCACTTACTCAAAAACATAATTTTTGATAAATTTTCATCTCTACCTTTTTTCTTAAAGGTTCACAAAAATATATAAATCGGAATTTAAAATAATTATTTTCTTATTGTTTCAAAAAAAGGGGCTAATTATTGTATGTACCTTTCTGAAAAAGGAGGTAAAAATAGAATTCGTCAAAAATCACATTCGTTGGGTAAAAAAATTAGGTACTTGATCTTTTTGATATGATTAAAAATTTCCAAAGGGCGGTATAGTTGGATAAGATCGGTGAAATCGGTCCTCAAAAAATTCCAGAAATTTTTTTACCCCTCCCTCACCTAGCTCTATTTTGAAGATCATGGTGTCCACTATATTTCAGAAATGATTTTCCCTGCACTGAAAAAACTAAAAGTACTGAGTCCCATGAATCCGACAATCGCCTATCATGAATTTTCAAAACTTCCCGCAATGGAAAAAATATCGGTAAATTTGTACTGAGTACCGTGGACGTGGTAAACATTCCCATACTTCAAGTAAAGAGTACCATGGGCGCGGTAACCATTCCCATACTTCAAGTAAAGAAAATCTTGCAGTATGGGAATAGTTACCGCGCCATAGTACTCTTTACTTGAAGTATGGGAATGTTTACCACGTCCACGGTACTCAGTACAAATTTACCGATATTTTTTCCATTGCGGGAAATTTTGAAAATTCATGATAGGCGATTGTTAGGTTTACGGTACTGGGTACCATATTTTATTGGGTCCTAGTACTTTTAGTTTTTTCAGTGTGACTTTTCCAGGTTTTCCAGACCAATTTTTCGAATTTTTCCAGACCTTATAAATATGATATTCGTAAACCAGGGAGGGGGGGGGGGTAATTTTTTCGCGTGATGTACTTACATCCCGAAATTTTGTATAAAAATGATATAAAATGCATAGGGTCTTACGATTTTTTTTCCAAAATCACTAGATACTTTTTACCAGATTTTTAGATGCCCTTGGTCAAAAAAAATATTCAAATTCAATTCTGAAAATTTTTCCGCCCATCCAACTCCCCTCGCCACAAAAATTTGGAAATTTGAATTTATTACCTACAGAAAAAAATTTAAATAAAAAGGAAAACCAAGTTTTCCAACGCAAAATTAAGTAATGAAATAAATTATGCCAGGGTGTCTACCAAATTGAGCGAATAAAAATTCGGATTTTTCCGGGCTAAAAATTCAAAATTTTCTTCACATTTCATTCCCCCCTTCCCCTCCAAAATGAAAAACACTTGTCTCAAATTTATAAATTCACGAAATCCCTTGCAATTTTTTAGTTTGTACCAATAAATGAAAAAGTGAATGAGAAGGTAAAATATAAATCATTTTATGAAAATATATAAATGTGTTGAGCCCGAGCGAAGCGAGGGCGAAAATTTTTGCGAAAAAATTTCTTCAAAAGATGAAAATTCACCACTTTTCCCTCATTCATGTTTTCCAAAACATGGCCAATAATTTCGATTTTTGTTCCATTCCCTCCCTTTTTTTTCAACATCGTGGTCCAAGGGTATCATGAAATTTCTTTCTTATTACAGCTCATTAAAAAGTAAGTTTCCAAAAAACTTAAGATTGAAAATAAATTTTGTAGAAAGGAAAAGAGTAAATTACCCCGAGCGTAGCGAGGGAATTTTTTTGGATAATTCATAATTCAATGGACAAAGACATGCATTTTAAATATCAATTTTATTGTACATTACGACCGACAAAAAATGATTAATAAGACAATAATTGGATAAAAGATGTAATAATTTGGCCCGAGCGGAGCGAGGGCGAAATTTTTTGAAAAATTTATAATAAAATAAGCAAAAAAACATTTTTCTAAATGATTTATATTTTTTGGGGATTTTCGAAAAATTCCAGAGAAAATTCCAAAATTCCCTGACTTTTCCAGACCACCAAAATTCCCTGACTTTTCCCGGTTTTCCAGAGAATGGACACCATGAAGATTGAATTTTCAATTTCAATGAAAATGAAGGAAATTTTCTGCCTCCTGACACAACGTATTTACGATCATTTTTTCATCAATTTTAGTGTACTTCTTTATGTTTTTTTCGGTCATTCGAAGTTTTGAAACATAAAAAACACCATTTCTGCGAAAAGCGAACACCCTGGAAAAATTCCTAAAAATAAGTTTTTTTCATGTAGGATTTTTTATTATATTCATTGATGAAAAAATTGCAATAAATAGAGCTTTATGAAAAGTAACTTTTTGCCAAAGAACAAAAAATTTCCTTCATTTTCTTGGAATCAAAAATTCTTCTTGAAAATTGTGTTATAAAATGGGCATGACTTCGAAAGGAAGGGGTGGGGGGGCAAAAATGTCTCCAATTTTTTTTACATCAAGGGACTGGCCATCTGGGGAGGTTGGAATGAAAATTGGAGCAGGGATCCGGCCAGAAGGCAATATTCAGTAGCAAAGTAGAAGGGAAGAAGCTCATTTCACGATACTGGTTGGCAAGGATATGAGAAAATTTTCGATACCACAATACCACACTCAAAAATCAAACATCTCATAAATAATCGAAAAAAATATCGACAATAAAAAAAAATACTATACAGATTTGTTCAAAAAAAGCAACAACAACAATAAACTCGTCCTTCTAGATGTATTCTCATTCTTCGCAAACACCATCCTATTCACCATATTCAGGCTATGTCAATACCAATACAATTACAAACAAACGATATATCCGATAAATCTTCATCACATTAATAAAAGGGGGTCTGCCACCACCATAGATGAAAAAACCACCAAAATCGAACACTTCATTTCTCATACGAGCGAAATTGTTACTCCATATCCATCAATCCATCCATTTCGAAAAAAATTGATCGTTAAGTAATTCGATCCTCTGCAATACCTAAATGCATCGAATAACCTATCGAAAATACTCGCACTGGCAAAAATATACGAATACCGTACACTTTGACATGAGACACATGTACACATGTAAAATATTACATAGATACATTAGATGTTACAACGTATGACATATCAGTACCACACCACTCATATATACGATATACGTATGTGTATATTACGTATGAAATATGTGAATCGTTATATCGGACGTGTACCTTTCATTGAAAAGCCACCAGTCACCAGTCACCACGCTACCGAACATCTTTTACGACTCACAAACGTTCACCTTTCCAATTCCAGAGCACACAACGTGGTATAATGTGCCGTTTATTTTACTCTTTTCAAGGGTCTCAGTCGCGATCGTCTCGTACAATTCAGAGAGAGAGATGATAGAGCACGAATATGCTCTTACTGCGTAACCTTTTACTTAATGTAGCAGAAATAAGTATAAGGCTTGTGAATTCATTAACGAACGAATTTAGGAGGCTGCCAATACCCATACACCTTTTATTTTCAGCGCCATGCCCAAATACGATACGCCAACAATAAAAATTTCGTACACCGGTGATCTCGTATTGTTTCTCATTACCGCAGTAGCATAATCTTGACCTTATGCCTACGTATCGAAATGAATTACCGCAACGTGGAACAAGGAAAAGAAAAAAACCCCTAGCGTATCGTTTATCGTAATTTATCATCAATTTCGGCGCAATACAGCCGGTTAAAATTGCCATCGTCGGTTCAAAGGTTAACCCATTGTACGTAGTTTGGATGTAAGACTCGTATATCATCGTGACCATCATCTGATCGTCCTTATACGAGTACGTATAACACGCATACGCCATATATTTAATCGGCCAACAATATAATTATTATTAAGACGACATTTGCAAAAACCCATCTCACATACAGGTACCGTGCATTCTAGATTCTTTCGAAAACGACGACGCGAGACCAAAGTACACAATAAAAGGATGGGAAAAAGTTCGTTACGAGAAAGAAACATGTAAGTTAGTCGAATCTGCGCTGCTCTGCCTTTATTCCCCAAGGTATTGTTCTTTTTGCACGCATCGCTTATTAATTTATACTTTCGGAGATTTATTGCCTAGTGCCTAGAGTCTGCTCTTTATCGTTTATTTTTATTCTTTTTTTTATGCTCGTACGCTACAACGAATGCCATTTAATATTCTATCTTTTTCAAAGACACTATCGACCGGGGTCTTCCATACGAGATACGATTGTTTTCCATTATGAATACGTTGTACTAGGTTACTAGGTAGTAGGTATACGTACGATAGGGATTTTCAGAAATCAGCGCAATTTTACCGGAAGAAGATGGAATATCAATAAAATTGCAATTTCTGAGTAAATAAAATTTCTATTATAGACGTGAAAGAGATAAAAATTTCATTACTAAAATTGATGGCATTTCCGATGGGAATATTTTGCGGAAACGGAGCGAGAAATATTTCATCGAAAAAAATTTCATTGGTGAATTTTCTCCGCTCAAAATTTCTTCGAAAATGGAATGGAACTTTTATCGAATTTTTATTTCTACTTGAACTAGCCAATTACGTGAGAGCATACAGCTGGAATTTTTGTCAATTTTTATGAAAAATGTCGCATTGCAATCAATAGACTCGTTTGTTTTGGTACAGATACTGTGAATTTGTTTTCGTACGATTTTTCAAATTCGCTTCTAACAGAGGGGGGGGGGGGGGGGATTCCAACTCAATGTAAAATTTTCAGCCGAAACAGAAATAAATCAAAAGAACTCAAAAAAGAACCCAATGTCCAAAACTTCGAAATTATACCTCAACGCCCTAAAAAATATTAAAATTTGATCTAACAAACGAAAAAAATTAAACAGGGTGTCTACCAATTTTTAAAAATCAAATTTCGCGACTTTTTCGCGACCTTTTTTTAAGGTATCTAGTATCTACCTCTCAATTTCACCCCACCTCCCCCCCACCAGAAAATCAACGAGATCAAATTTATTATAGAAAAAAGTTTATACACGGAAGAAAATACGTCTTTAATTTTGAAAAAAGACAGTTTTTCACAAAAATTTTCCAAAAGTGAGTTATTTTATGGTAAAGAAGAGAAGTAGTTACTGCCCGAGCGAAGCTTGGGTGAAAATTTTACGAAAAATCATGTTAGAACGGATAAAATTGTTAAATGATTATTGAGAAATAAATTCATGGAAAGTTTGAAATATTAGCAGACTTGGCCCGAGCGAAACGAGGGCGAAATTTTTTCGAAGAATTTATTTAAAAAACAACAAAAAAAATACATATTTCTAAATGGGTTTCTCCTTTAAAACATCCCTTAGAAAATTCCAAAATTCTCCAATTATTTTAGATTTTCCTGACAATGGACACAATATTACCTTTGAAATTCCCAATCGTGATCGCTACTTATAGTACGGACTTTTTAGCTAAAATAAAGCCCAAACCCAAAATAAATTAGCAGAAAGGGGAAGTTTCGTATATAAGCTCAGTAAAACATGTATTTCAATATTCCCGAACTTCCCTAAAATTGGTGAATATTTTGACCCCTTTTTGGGGGTGAGGGGGTTCAAATTTTGGTTTTTCGGCCATAACTTTCGAAATAACGCATTTACGAAAAGTAAGTTGAAACAAAAGTTGTAGAGAATTAAAAAACAAATAATTTTGTTATTTACAGTTTTTTCCTAGGACGTCATGGAAGGGAGCTGGGGTTTTCCGAAAAAAATCAATTTTGAAAATTCCCTATTATCAGAAATAATTATCAAAAATCGGATTGATCGACTTTTGGAAGCGGTTTTTTTGCATAGTATATCCCATTACTATGTAGAACAAGAAAAATGTATAGCCGACCCCTCATCTCAGAGTAGGGGGGTGGACCCTCCAAAGAAAAAGTCGCGTTTTCCCCCAAGCATAGCTCAGCTACAGTGAAAAATTCGAAAAATTAGTTCAAACAAACATTGTAGAGCGTTAAAAGACGAACATTTTACATTTTTTACTTTTTTTCTGCGTGGTCTTGGGGGCGAGTTATCGCAAAAAGAAAAAAAATCGGCGCAGCGTTCAAAAATGTTTTACAAATTTTATGCCTTGTCTTTTGGGGTCCAATTTAGGTTCAAGGGTTAAATGATAATAAAAATCGAGTTCAGTGATCACAAAAACACCAGAAATTCACTTTTTGGGCTATCGGTTCGCTAAATTTTATACCAGATCTACTTTTGCGTAATTTATTGAGTTGATGAAAAATTTTTGAACGCCGCGTTGCTTGTTTTCTTTTTGCGATAACTCGCCCCCAAGACCACGTAGAAAAAAAGTAAAAAATGTAAAATGTTTGTCTTTTAACGCTCTACAATGTTTGTTTGAACCAATTTTTCGAATTTTTCACTGTAGCTGAGCTATGCTTGGGGGAAAACGCGACTTTTTCTTTGGAGGGTCCACCCCCCTACTCTGAGATGAGGGGTCGGCTATACATTTTTCTTGTTCTACATAGTAATGGGATATACTATGCAAAAAACCGCTTCCAAAAGTCGATCAATCCGATTTTTGATAATTATTTCTGATAATAGGGAATTTTCAAAATTGATTTTTTTCGGAAAACACCAGCTCCCTTCCATGACGTCCTAGGAAAAAACTGTAAATAACAAAATTATTTGTTTTTTAATTCTCTATAACTTTTGTTTCAACTTATTTTTCGTAAATGCGTTATTTCGAAAGTTATGACTGAAAAACCAAAATTTGAACCCTCTCACCCCCCAAAAAGGGGTCAAAATATTCACCAATTTTAGGGAAGTTCGGGAATATTGAAATACATGTCTTACTGAGCTTATATACGAAACTTCCCCTTTCTGCTAATTTTTTTTGGGTCAAAACCTAAAAAGCCTGTATTATTAGTCTCCCACAAGAACATAATTTCCCGCTTCAAAATATTCAATTGTCTGAAATAAAAGGGAAGAGGACGAAGAGGTATATAATTTAAGAATGTGTTTTTTTAATTTATGAGCCCGAGCGAAGCGAGGGCGAAAATTTTTAGAAAAAATGTTCAAAAAGGTGAAATTTCTTTACTTTTTCTGTTCTGTAAAAAGCGAAAAAAAATGGAAGTAATTTCGGAAAAATTCGCTACTTTTGATGAATTTTGGACCAATTTTGCGACTTTTTCGCGACTTCAGCGACCTAAATCTAAATTCGCGACTTTTTCACGACTTTCGCGACTTTCGCGACCGGTAGACACCCTGTAATGAAATTTGATATATCCCATTTTCAACATCCCAAATCGATTGGAAATGGTTTTGAGACGTTTTGCAGCATCCAGAAATTTTTGGAATTTTCCAGCATTAGAAAAAGACCCATGGGTCATTCCACGTCAGTTCGTACGCAAAGTAAAAGGGGGGGAGGTCGGCGATTTTTTTCATTTTCTTTATGCGGGTAGACCTCGATGAGAAATGACGAATGCCTCAAACCGCAGCTCTCAAAGTCTTTTTGGAGGGCTGCCACGAGCATTTCAAGTTTTGAGGTAAAGTTAGATATGGTAAATTTGGGGCGTGGATAACTCGAAAACCATGATGGGTTGAAAGTTGAAACTTTTTCTAATGTGTAGGGCTTTTAAAGAGCTTTTTGATGATTTTTTAAAAATCAGGGTTGTCACTTTTTTAACACGAAAAATTAGCTGTAAAAGTTGAAAAATGACATTTCCCTATGACGTCAATCGCAAAAAATTCTGAAAAAAATCTGTAAAGTACAACTTTACATTCTGATTAATATATTAAAAAATTGAGGTGACGTTATTTCGTATTTTCGAGAAAAAAAATTCCAAAGATTGGAAGAAAATACAATTTTTTTTTCAAAGGTCAAAATTGTGTAAATTGATTTTTTTTTTGTTAATTTCACACCATATTCAAAGAAAAAGTCGGTAAAAGCATTTTAACGAATTGAAATTTAAAAAAAAAAAAAGATTCTTTAGAATCTACGAAATTACCAGACTACACACAACTACCTAAATAATAAATCTTGGTCAATTTTTTTTATGAATTCGAATTTTTTACTCACTAAAATAGAAGTCAATCAGTTTTTTAAAAAAAACACACAAAGGTTAATCTAATTTTCCCAAAATTTGAATAAATTCAATTATAAACAAAGTGATAGTAAAATTCTGAAGATATACAGGAGAGTACTTAAATTAAAATTTTCAAAGTTTGATTAAAAAAAGGGTAAAATCATTGAAATTCTTGATATTTTTTAGGGTTTCCTGTTTTTCTTGCCAGTAGACATCATGAATGATCTGCATGGTATATATATTTACAAAATTAAAAATGGTCTAAATATTTGATACAATTTTTTTTTCCAAATTTTCCCTTCATCTTTATTAGATAACTGATCAAAATTATTTGCTTTGTTTTTTCAAAGCAAATCAAGGTAATAAATTCTTCTTTGATTTCATGAAAAAATCATGAATAAAATTCCATTTCAGAACTTCAGAATTTTTTCGTGAAGAGTTCTACTTTTGAAGCAGAAAAAAATCAAAAAAGTGAAAAAAATTAAAAGGATTTCATTAAAACGACATTGATATTTTAAAATCATTCGATGCAGACTATCAGGGGTGATTTTTAACCATCAACTTAATTTGAGGGGAAGGGGGCTTAAAATAGCATTTCTTATCAAAATGAAAAAAAAATGAAACTACAAAAAAATGATTCAATTTTTAGGTAAAACAAGAGTAAAAATCAATTCTCATCAGAAAAGAAAAGCAAAAGTGACAAATTATCTGACATAGGTTTTTTGGCTAATAAATCTCTTCAAAAAATAAGAATTTTGAAATTAACTTCTATACGAATTCTTTAAATTACCAAACTGAATTTTTTTTTATAAATGGACCATTAAATTTAAAAATACGAAAAATTTTAATTTCGTTCCATGGTCTGAAAATTTAACGGACATCAACGAATAGATTCCAGAAAAATACGATATTTTTTTTGAAATTGATGAGCTGATGGTTCTGAATACAGACTTCAAAATTATTAATTTTTCTCAAAATTGGGACAACACATCAATTTGTTTTACTTCAACTAGGTAATTATTATTCTATTTATCTTCTTATCGTTTTCAGTATCAGTTTTTAAATGATTAATGAACCATTTTCAATGACTTTTTTTCACTTGGAATTTGAAATTCTGTCAATTTACTTACTATCCTTACGGGGGAAAGAAAAAATGATTAAGATGAATAAACATGTAGAGCAAAAGTAAATTTCTAGACATTGGAATTTCATCAAACAACACTTCTTTTGTTCATTGTGTGAATTATCATAATTTTTCACATGAAACAAATAAAAATCTAATGATTTTTCAGTAAAAATAAAAAAAAAATCACTTATTTGTTTATCTGCAAATAAAAACACGTAAAAAAAGAGTTCACAATTGAGTTGAATAAGTTGCCCAAACTGGGTTGTCTCATTAAACAAAAACTTCCTCCGAGATAGGAAGTAATCAGCCCTTATCAATCCCTAGGATGCATGTTGGCCGGCTTATCAAATAGAGGAGGAGAGTATAATATCAAAAAATTTCACACAAATGTACCTTCTGATTTATTGCTTGACAATTTTCAAAACTCAGTTTGGCTAAAAAAAAATAGCAAAATTCGAAACTTTTGTCAGTATTAATTTATTACGACCATCAACCGGAATGTTAAAAATATCTCATATTAGAACATGTGTTTTGTTTTCACGGCGCAAATCCCAGCTTATCAATTTCCATACATTAAATTAAAATATTTAAATAGGTCCACTTTTTAAAAAAAAAATTCACAATATTTCAAAAAAAAATCACCTGCAATTTCTAAGGCAGGCAAACATAGATATTTTCATTCGATAGGGATAGCCTAATCACAAGATCGAAGGCAGTATCTTGATTGAAAAACACACCGTGTGCACTTATGTAATCGAAAACAATTATAAAAATGAAAATTTTTCGAAATTCAGAATTTCTGCAGTAAAAATATTTCCCTTCTAGTTCTCAATTCAAAATCAACCCTCCCTCGTCCTACTTCCGGTATTTAATTATTTGCCAGAGGATTACTTTTCAAGGAAAAGAAAACATGAATATCACAACTGATGAAGAAAAGACCAACTCTAATTAGCTCACATCAACATTATCATCACACCTAAGTCAGTTAATTACAATATTCTATCAAAATCTTTGTCAATGAAATGACGTGAAAGGAATAGCTTCACTTCGTTTGAAAAACTCTTCCTTACACGTATGAAATACATTCAAAAGAATTTCATTCATTCGATCACCACAGCCAATCGACGTCAACGTGAACAAACTCGCTATTTTCTTACACCGAGATTTACAAAAATTTAATTACTATTTTGGCAACTTCATTAACCGCTGCGCTGGTTTTATTTTTAAATTAGCCACGTATTTTCTAAACTTGTTTCCAATGAAAATACCGAAAAAACATACCACAGCTTTTTACCCTTTCCTACGTTGAAAATGATCTAAATTTATCTTCTCGTATAAATATCCCAATGAATTATTTCTTATTTTCCTCCAATGTGTCGAAAAAGTAAAAGTAGGAAAAAAATCGATGAAGATTTATTCATCAAAACAAACGTATGATTCAACACGTTCTCACATATATCGTAGGTATAGAATTCATAAAACCACACATCAACTCGACATTTATCATTTGCACACCGCAATTCATCGACGACAGTCGACAGCTGACGTCCGACAAGCACAATACGAACACGCCACCATAAATCATCAGTTCAGCAACAGCCAATCAATAAAACAAGACCTTAAGTGTATCTGTATTAATTAACATATCGCCAGTTTTTCCAAAGTTTATACCGTTACCTGGCGGCCGGAAATGATCGAATGAAAGAAAATTAATTATCAACTGCCCCCGATACGTCCAAACAAACTGATCTCATCATCGACTCCTAGACAAATCTTTTTGATTTCATAATCATTCATTCTACTCGTGCACTTTTCGCCATCTCCTCTACTTGGAATTTTCCTTCGTGATTCAAGAATCCGCAACGACGGATATGACAAATTTCCTCTCTGATCTGGCACCTTAAACCGATCCAAGCCGAACCGCAAACAATGGGAAATCATCGCTGTAACTTCTAGCAATATGGTATTTCATCGTTGAACGATTCTAATTGTCGTACTGGTAAGTTACATTTCTCCGATCGCTGGGATCTATGATTCCAATGACGTAATGATCTCGAGCAACAAGCGCCGCGCAATTGTGGTACTTTTTCCTTTCAGAACACGAAGCGTCTGCTTTGTGAAAAAAAGAGCGTGAAATTCGTAATTAGGTTAGTCCGTATATATGTAAACGATTCTATTCATACGAGGTCCGATGAAAGGAAAAAAAGAAACCAGGGTTATTTAATACGAGAACATTACCGGAAACACTCATTGTTCGGATTGATTTCCAAATCGTTAGTTAAAATTGTTCTACAACGTGTTCGAGTATTATTAATAGACATAGATATATTATTAAAATATAAGATGGAAACTTTCGTTTCGCAAAATACACTCGGAATTCATTTTTTGCATTGATGATTTCTCTCATTTCATATCTCTGGTCATGAAAAGTTCTCAAAAGTAGTACCTCACAACCAAAATCACAAAATTATGGTTTTAAGAAAATAGCCTTTAAAGTATCTGAATTAGGCAACCTTTTTGGAACAAAAAACGTACTTACAAGGGGGAGGGGGGACTGGGGACTTCAACTCGAAGTGGAATTTTGAGCCGAAAGAAAAATTAATCAAAAATACATCATAAAAGAACCTCATAAAAGTATCTAAAATTTCAGATCTTAGAGTTCATTTCTCAAATCTTGGCGAATTTTTGAAAAATAATTCAAAACTACCTCATCGTCTTGCAAAATATGAAAATTTGATCAACCAAATCAACGAAAAAATTTGAATAGTCCAGGAATTATAGCAAAAATTTTACGCGAAACTCGGAATCGTTGGGGGAAAGCTGAATTTTACGCGTACATTATTTGTACATAATAGCCTACCAAACATACTCCTAAAAGTTGCACCCCCCAACTCACCGGCTACCACCGCAAGAGGTCAATAACCTTTGCAAATATACGTTTTTTGACTGTAACGCTGAAAGGAAAGGGTCGGAGAGGGAAAAGTGGTGAAATAAAAAATGTTCTACGTGAAATTTCCTACAAATTTGACCGGTTCAGTTGTTCTCAAAATTGCGACATTCAACTTACAGTGGGGGTTAAGCTTTCCCAACTTGGAAAAAATTTGAAAAAATTGGTAATTTTATGTGTTCATACGGGGGAGCCTCACAAGTTGCCGGATGCAACTTTTGACAGTATACTTTTGAGCCCATTCTAATTTAAAATTACACATAAAATTACCAATTTTTTCAAATTTAGGAAAGTTTAACCCCCACTGTAAGTCGAATGTCGCAATTTTGAGAACAACTGAACCCAGGGTGTCTAACAAAATTTCAAAACCCCAAAACAGGACAAACAGGACCTTCAACAGGACCTTTAAAAAATCGGTTCTGATAGATTTTGTACCCCCCCCCCCCCCCCCAAAAAAAAAAAAATCCTATTCTGGCAAAAAAAAATTGAAACGAATTTTTTCAATAATTGTTAGAAATGAGCAAAAAATTTATTTTATTAGCTATTTTTTAATTTTTTAAACAATTTTTTCAATTACGATCATTTATTGAAATTTTTTTTCTATTTTGGCGGGTGTAATTTCAAAATTGTTACAAAACAGGACTTTTCACTGAAAAAGCCCCAAAACAGTACAAAAACAGGACAAACAGGACCACTCAGCCCAAAACAGTACAAACAGGACGAACAGGAGTTGTTAGACACTCTGGAACCGGTCAAATTTGTAGGAAATTTCACGTAGAACATTTTTTATTTCACCACTTTTCCCTCTCCGACCCTTCCTTTCGGCGCTACAGTCAAAAAACGTATATTCGCAGAGGTTATTGACCTCTTGCGGTGGTAGCCGGCGAGTTGGGGGTGCAACTTTTAGGAGTATGTTTGTACCTACAAATAATGTAAAATTCAGCTTTCCCCCAACGATTCCGAGGTTCGCGTAAAAATTTTGCTACAATTCCTGGACTAATTTCTGACATTTCGAATCGATTGAGAGAAGTTTCAAGACGTTTCAGAGCCTCGAGAAAATTTTGGAATTTTTCTAGTACTGGAGAAAAGCTCATAAAAATGGTACATATGAACTTTAGCACCTACAATCACGAATTACCCATACTGGCGACCTATTTGATCCATCAAAACACAATTTTCGGAAATTCGTAACTTCGAGTTCAAATCGATATTTTTGGCAAAAACTTTTCCTGGGAAAAATTCGCATCGGGGTAAAAAGCTGAAAAAATTACAAAATTTTCAAAAGGCTCCGAAACGTCTAGAAACTGCTTCCAATCGATTCGAGAGGTCGAGAACAGGGTGTACCAAATTCCAGATTTTTTCGTTAATTATGTACGGTACTTAGATCAAATTTTAATATTTTGTTGGTCGATGAGCTAATTTTAAAATAATTTCAGAAATACGCCAAGATTCGAGAAATGAACTTTAGCACCTGAAATTTTTGATATGGGATTCTTTTATGATGTGTGTACTTTCAATTTATTTCTGTTTTAGCTCAAAATTTTTCTTCAAGTTGGGATACCTCCTTTGTTAGAGTTTTGATATTACTTAGTATATTCATAAATTGTTTGGATCATGAAAGTCCTTATATTCGGAGGAACTATTCAATTTTTCTCCTTTAAATGAAAATATCTAATTCCCTTGACAAGGAAAACAACTTTTTCAACTAGGACTATTAATAATTTAGCAGAATAAAATTGGTGATGGGAAAAGAAGAGAAAAGTTACTGGTTTTTTAATGTAACTACATATGTCAATATGATTTTTTTCTGTAATCATTCATTTCATCTTCTGAAACTCTGTTTCAAAAACTTTTCGAAAAAAATACGCCTAAAAAACGTTTTTTTTTGTAAATACATACATATCTATACCTTAAGAAATGTGATCGTATGCTGATAGAAAATTTTATTGGGAATTCGAAAAAGTTAGTTTGAGTCATATCATGGCTCAAGAAGAGACCCAAACACCAAAAATTATTTGAAAATTTGTTTCATTTTTCAAAATTTTCACATTTTGTGATGGGAATTTTTCAAGCAAAATTTGAAGAACATCAAAATTTAAAATCTTTGGGGTTTGAGGCCCATTTTAGAACTTTTTGAGCATATTATGGTCCATAAACCAACCCTTATAAATTTTTGGTAAAATTGACGCAAAATTTGGAAAAAAAAGTTGAGAAGCATTTTCGAGGCATTTGGGAGAAAATCCGGCCTTCAATCAGTTTTTTCCTGGTTCTTCAGTTAATTTTCTGTAGAAGGCCCCCCTCCTCCTCCTCCCCCGTCCTTCTTAAGAAACGAAGATTTTTTTGAAGCTTTTTCCTTCTAATACAAATACATTGTTAAAGTGTAACATTTAAGCTAATTATACGCGTATCACAGATTTTTCAGTAGGTAGTAGGTACTCTCTATAGGGAAGTATTGAAGCACCCAACAGTCGACTATTCAATAAAATTGGTGAATTTTTATCAGTCTTAAAATGCTATAATAAATTGACTATTTTTTTACTTTTTAAAGAAATACACATTAGATAAGAATATTACTGAAAATTTTTCAAAAATTTTGAAAATATCAAATCGTCATCTACAAATTTTTCTAAAATCTTTTCATCGATTTTTTCAAAAATTAAAATTCTTATTGAATTTTATAAGAAATTGTTCTTAATTTCTATTAAAATCCATTAAGATATTTCAAAACAAGCATTATAAAAAAAAAAAGTTTATTTTTATTTTTCTTCAAGAGGAAAAAATTCTCCTTATTTTTCTATTCCATATTTTTTGATCATTTTTTTTTAAAAATGACTTCAGGCACGTAAGTACTTTTCATCATGTACAGAAAATACTAATCGTATTTGAAAAAGAGAAAAACCATTACGAGTGTTCGTTGGAATGCAGAGCATAAGTGAAACAATAAAAAAAAAAGAAGAAGCAAATAAACCAACTTATCTCATGATGTTTAATCGGTCGGTTATTGCGACGTTTTACTTTGATAAGTCAATAAAAGTAGTATGTCATGCCATCCGAATGTCTACGTACCTCTACGCATATCTCGTTTGATTCGCGCGACAACATTTTTTTCATCAAAACTTTTTCAATGTAGAAAAGTCATTACAAAGAATGATCGAAATATTTTACATTTTTCCCAATTCCACAATTCTTATTGTATACTTGAGCACAATTTGGTACTAAATGGAACTATTTATAGATTCACTTTATAATGTAATTCTTTCGTACTTTAAATTTTATTTCTGATACGAAAAATGTCCTTTCCGAAACATTTCTATTAGTACCAATGAACTTGATATGTTCGAAAATATTGAATATTTTTCTAATTACATACAAGAACGCTTAGAAATTGTCTTTCAAACCTAATTTTAATTTTTTTTTCAATCGGTTAGTTTTTCTGAAATACGAAATTATTAGAGATACTTCTCAATTTCTCAAAATACGTATGTATCTCAAGAACCTACCTCACTCCAAAAAAACTTCAATTTTAAAATTTTACAGAAAATTTAGCAATATTCAATTTTCGACTGAACTTGGCTCATGAATTTTATTTAAAAATGTTAATTTTGAATGATTTTTATGAAAATTTACTGTCCTTCTTCACCTCCTTCCCTATTTCACTCAAAAACACGATTTTTCATCTAATTTAAAAAATTATATTTGAAAATGTCCCCTTCTTCCCCTCCTGCATTTCACAAAAAATTAACTTGTCATCAATTTCACTTTAAAACTTTGTTCTTTCATAGATTGCTCCACGTATTGAAAAATTGTGTAATTTTTATAGGCAAGTAAACTGGACAGATTTTTGAGCATTTGTATCTCAATTATGTACTTGCATAATTTCAAAGCATCAGAAATTTTAACATGTTTTAAAATTATTGTTGGATTTTTAAGGATTTTGTCAATTTTTATACAACACTATCTTTCAGTACACATTCCTCATGAATTTACAGAACATTACAACACGCGATCAAAAAATAATACAAACACGTGGAAAAATATGAAAAAGAGGAAGAATCGTTTAATTAAACTGGAATTTATTCAAGGTCTTGGGACGAAGTTATCCGTGCAAAAATGAACAAACACCTACACGAAATAAAATAAATAAACGAGGAAAGTCTACGTTAGAATATTTTCTTCTTGAAAATTTCAATAAAACTCATCAACCATTGTAATTTTATCTAACGTCACAGAATTCAATCTCAATCCAATTAATACCTGAAAACGAATTGCGTCATTATTGGATGCTCATACTAGAAATTTACAATAAACGCAGATCGGTGTATCTCATCTACATCACCATTCCAAATTCCTATAATCGATTATTCGGTGGAGTGAGAAAATACATCACCGCTATCGCCACCGGTTAAAGTAGCTGAATCGATAACCATCGAGCTGATCACCTGTTGGGTAATAATTTTTTTTGACGATTATCCGACTCATTGACGCGATACGAGGTATTTTCAAACACTATGATACGTCGGTTTTGCCTTCTAACCATATACAGTAGGTAGTAGACGACCTGTTGAGTATTCGTTGCGATCATTATTATAACGCGATGAAAGCCATGAAAAAAAAAACGTATGAGTAACACGTCAACATCCTCGACTATAACTTCCTTTTTGCCTTTTTTTTAGCGTTAAACGTTCATATCTCTACCTGCTATTGATAAGTATTCATGACCAATAACTCATTGCTGTGGAATGAATTATGGTAAGGGCAGTTCCTTTACGTATTTTGAATATTATTTTCATCCCATTTCCATTTATGAAAAATGATGAACCTTTTTGAGAAATTTTCGTTTTGAATATTGAACAAGAAAAAGAATTTTACTTTCACTAACAGAGAACCACTTGAGGTGTCCGCCTCCAATTGGAAAAGGACTTCGATTTTTGGAAAGAGCATGTTTTAAAACCCCTGTATCCAAAATTTCAGTTGCTCTAGTTGATATCTCAATTTTTGACGAATTTTTGAAAACTTCTATGGAAGTTTTCTGCAAAAATGATATTTTTGAAAAAAAGTACTTTTTTTTACCAAACTTGATGAAATTTAGGTATAGTACATATTAAGTATCGATATTCTAAACACAAATTTGATCACTTCCAATTATTCTGGAGCTTTCTACGCAATTCTAATTTTCTCCAGTATTTTGAAATTTCTTCACCTTACTTAACGTAACTACCCTGGGCAGCTAAAAATCGAGTTCTCACTTCCTTTCGATTAGTTCAACGAAGAAATATATTTTTTGATTGCTGATTTCTGATTTCCAAGCGGACACCTCAATACGTATTTTTGACCAGAAATGCATTAAATTGAAGAAATAAAACGAAATAACTAAAATAGTCAAATCTTTGAACAGTCGAAACGCGTTACCATTCATCTAATACAGGCATTATGGCAAAATTTTTGAAGAAAAAAGTATTTTTTTTTTAGCAAAAAGTGACCAAAAAATGACCAAAATGCTATCAAAAGTAACCAAAAATTAAATTTTTTCGGAGGCAATTTTTTCAGAGTTTTCTGCACACATTTCAAAGATAAATCAACTGAAAAGACGTGAATAATTTCATTTATTAAATTCCTTCGTCAAAACAACAAACAAACTAGCAAAAATCATCCTACTTTTACTCCCTCTCGCGAACATCGTATGCAACTCGGGAGATAAATGATTTTCGACGATTTTGAGTTATTTCCCTCGCTTCGCTCGGGCAATAAACCTCAAAATTCGTTGAAAATCACTTCATCTCCCTAGTTGCATAATATAATATTCCTATTTTTTTCTTGAAGAATTTTGAAAAATAGCAATTTTTACGAGAAAATTTGAATTTTTGCCTAGAAATGCAAGGAAAAAGTGAATTTTGAGAGGAAAAAAGTAAAAGTGACCTTTTAGACGTGAAAAGAAACCAAAAGTGACTGAAGTCGAAAAAAGTGACAAACACCCAAAAAAATGACCCGCTATGATGCCTGTCTAATATCGACTCCCCGAAACCAAATTTGACGATTTTGAAGCTTCAAAAATCCCGGGAGGGGGGCGTGGTGAAAATAAGAAATTTGTCAACTAATATTCTTTCAAGGTATTTGATCCGCATTATTTTAGAAATGATTTTCCTCAACTTTTCCAGATTTCCCTGACTAATTTTTCGAAATTTTTCCAGACTTTTCACATATGACATTCATGAAGCATGGAGGAGGGTATGAGGAGGGAGTAATTTTTTCATGTGATAAACTTGCAGCCCATTGTCCAGAAAAATGAATTTAAATACATGCATGGTGTCTAACAATTTTTTTTTTAAAAATCACTACTTTTACAAGATTATTAGATGGTCCTTTCCGACCACATCAAAACGACTGAAATTTAATTTTGAAAATTTCTGCCTCCTCCCTCCGTTTGCACAAAAACTTGAGGATTCGAATTAATCACAGAAAAAATTTCAAATAAAATTATAGTTTTTAAAAATAAAACAAATCGTGTCAGGGTGTCTATACCAAATCATGCGAATGAAAATTCGGAATTTTCCGGGCTGCGAATTTAGAATTTTTTTCACAATTCATTGCCCCCCCCCACCACGTAAAAACGTAATTTTTGAAAAAAGGGCCTTCAAAAGTTGAAAATTTATCACTTTTTCCTCATTAAGATTTTCCGTATTGTGACTAAAAAATTTCGAATTTTCTTCCTTTCCCTCATTTCTTTTCAACATCGTGGTCAAGGGCTCGGTAACATTCCTTTCTCATCACAAATTATTAAAAATTAATTTTTCAAAAAAAAAGATTATAACCAAAGATGTACTTTTTCAAATGATTTATCCTTCTTTTGGACTTTTAAAAAATTCCAATATTCCTTGACGTTTCCCTGACTTTTTCAGGTTTTACAAGAATTGGACACACTGTTTTCAAAAAATGAAATCTGCTGATTTTTTGAAAAATTTCCAATTTCCAATGAAATTTGCCAGCATGAATGAGAGGGGGAGAGAGGCATCCCATTGTATTGGCTCTAGGAGCCTCTGGAGCAATTCCAATGTTTTTCAAATTTCTCCAGAAGTTCCAAATTTACTTGAACAATTAAAAATCAAGGTCTCATGAGAACTGCATTTTTGGCTCGATTTCCAGACAGTTGGATGGATACATCAAATGATTTTTTTTGACCAGCTATGTATCAAACTGAAAAAAATCAAAATAATTGCCTGCAGTTTCCTGAATGGTTGAAAATGGTCAAATTTGGGTTTGAGAGGTCGATATTTGGTAGGTAGAGATATTTAAATAAATCGAGATACGAACTAAGGTAGGTGAAATTTTGGATACGGGGGTTTTAAATATGCTTTTTTCAAAAATCGAAGTCTTGTTTCACTATTGTTGGAAAAATCGGAAACTTTAGATTTTTTGCTGCTCCAGTGTCCAGTGAATCAATTTCGATTCGATCCTAATTCGAAGATGATTTTCACTCCACCCTCACATCAGAAATCGATCTACGATCACAGTAAATTGATCCACATCTTTGCTGAGATATTTACAAAGCATCAGATCCTCAGTACAGGTTATCGTCTCGATGAAAGATGAATATCTCTATTAGGACTTCTTTTCTTTCACTTCTCTCATTACACGTATTTTGTATTCAAGACGTGATGTACGTATCGTGCGCGTTGTCTTCACAGGACATCGGACATGTTGCGGATAACAATATGGACATGTAGGTGTTACGTTTCCTGTGTTAAATACTCGCATCGCAACTTCTCTTCATCTCGTCTCATTCAATAGTTATCTATACGTGTGCTACATCGAGCCGAAATTTCCGTAATTTATACGCAACTACCTTAGATAATACGGTGTGACGAATGATAAAAAATGGGAAATATCAACGTATCGAAATTTTCTGCTAATACAACGTCATTTCACCTGATGCCGAATTGGTCTATTATAATTATACGTAGCACGATGAGAGATTCAAGGTTATATAAAATAAAGCACAGCAGCGAAAAGAAAAGAAAGGTCATTATACTCGGTTGAAAATTCAAATCGTTCGTGTTTACACAATCACCACGAATCGTTCCAAATTTTTAGTTGTATTTTTACTCGGATCGTACAGCATTGTTTACACTGCTGGTAATATACTCATTCCATGAATAATACCAATTATATAGGTGAATACTTCCCGGGCGTGCTTTACCTCGGTTCGGCCGCATCTTCCTATAAACAAATCAACTCGATCGATAAAGGGTGTTCGGGTATTACGATTGTTCCACTATATTCCCACCTATCATAACAGCAACGGTACTTGAAGCATCAATTTTGAATAATTATTAGGTACGCGACGACATTTGGCCAACATTTAACAGCGACCAGCCGGCTGGGTTATCGTAGCTTTTAGTCTGGAATAACTGTAAAGCACCGAGCTGTAGGAACGTTGAAATAAATTCACTTGTGGTGTACAATACCGCGCAGGTGTTCCAGTTCCGCGTTAACCGATATTTCCGTCCATTTCGCATTTCACCTTAGTTAAGCAGGACATGTCCTTATGTTACCGTTGATTATGCATTGTTTTGGTAAACTTATTAAAATATCGAATTTTAACACTGGGTCAAAAGTGGACGAATCTTAGTAGGTCAACATTCGAAATTCGCACCAGAATTCCCAGCGTATTTCTAAAATTACCTATTTATAGATTAAATATACACGATGCATACATTGGTATTTGGTGCATCTGTGATAATACTGGAAAATGTAAATAAACATACCTTCGATACAAACAACATGATCTCGAATTTGTTGGGCTACAATAGCATCTGGGATCAACTCGATTAGATCGTAGATCGCGTATATGGACGGATGAACACTCTCGAAACGTTGGATTTCTTGTCGAATCGCCACCGAATTATTGATGTACGTTTGTATGTTCGACTTGGGATTCATCATATGAAAATTACGAGCGTTTTTGGAGACGTCGTTCGAGATGGTGATTTATCTCATTTTCGATGAAATGTACCAGCGAAAGTCCGGCGATACACAGTAGCTAATTGTACCGTGCTGGAGAATATTAAATTCGTCATTTTTGGAACGATAACGATACATGGAGTATTGATAAAATAACGCGACACTTTTTGGTAAAACACCCAACGAAACTGCACTGAATCACCGGGTTAATTCGATTCGACGATTGCAAACATGATCGATGAACACGAAATACACGTTCGATAATGAATACGTAATGTTATGCTCGACTTGCGACGGTAATAAATAAATTATGCACATTAACCTTAATCTTCGTAATTCGCACTGAGCAATCAGTTATTTGAAATCTGCGAGTATTGATCTTTTCAGCTACAGAAAAGCTCGCACAGCTTCTGTGGTGTGTGTTGTGTTCTCTCTTTCTCCCGTTGTTGTTGTTTATATGAAGTGCCTCCGTAATGAAGAGATACCAAAACTATAATTGAAAGATTTAAAATTAAAAGTGGAAATGTTAAGGCATTGTAAAATAAAGGATGCTTAGAGATAAAAACAGTGTTGCTTTTTACTGCAATATAAAATGAAGAAGGTTGCATTCGGATTTGTTTACGTGATTACACTGTTTATAACACGAAACACAACGTGTTTGGATTTTGAAATTCGTTCAAAATTTAAAAATCGAGCACCTAAACTAAAAGGTGATGCTTAAAAAATGGGATAATATTCAAAATTTTTGAAATATATTATCTCGTTGAAGGTTTCGAAAGTTAGAATGACAACCACTGGTGATGATTTTCGCGACGTTTGGTTCCAAAATCTACCTCTAAATCATCCTTCAATGAGTTCGCAAATGACAATTTTTAAAATACGTAAAAACCGAACCAAGCTACTTTAATTCATTAATTCAACTCGATTATCCAGTAAGTAGGTATGAGTTTCAATCTTGTACTATATGACGTAGCTTAAATCAGGCATGAAAAGCTAAGCTAAACGTCGACCAAATTTTGGTGACACACCGAAAGCCGAAAGTTCAAAAGTTTTAAAATAGCAAGCTAAAAGCTAGTCGAAAGCTTTTTCTTACAGATTTATTTTAAGCTTTTCACTTGAAAATTTGACACCTACATTAAAAAATTTTCAACTAGGTAGAAAATTTTTTTCTCGATTCTGAGAATATTTTCAACTCTTCAATTTCTTTTTCTCCGGATATTTTTCAACTCTAGAAATTTTATCCCAAAAATTTTCCAACTCTAAAATTTTTCCATCCAGAATAAAATTTTAGATCAACTCAGAAATTTCGCCCTCCAATTTTTCTTTCAAGTCGAAAAATTTTTCAACCCAGGTATTTTTTCAAAAACTACATATTTTTCAACTCTAGAAATTTTTTCTGAATTTTAAATCTTTTCTCAAACTTTTTTAGCTTTTGAAATTTTTTCGGCTCAAAATTTTTTCTCAAATTATTTTCTAGCTCCAAGACTTTCAGAATAAAAAAATTATGAAAAAAATTTGGATTGAAATTTTTTAAAAGAAACTCAAGGTAAAAAAATTCGAGAGAATGTCAAGTTTTTAAAAATTTTAAATCCAAGAATTGGAATTTTACAATTGGTAAATTAGATAATATCAGTAAATAAAAAATTTTAGTAGATGAAAATTAAAGAAATTGAAAAAATCTTGGAACTAACAAAAAATTTGAGGAAGAAAATTTAGGGGGAATTTATTTGAGTTGAAAAAATTGAAATTTGAATTTTTGAGAAAAAATTTCAAAAGCTGGAAAAATTAAAATTTTGAGAAAATAGTACAGATATGGACGATGATTTTTATCATTGTGCTATCATATCAAATGTGTTGTAAATTAGAAGTTTTAAGGTGCAAGTCAAAATTTTAAGGCAAAAGTTTGATAAAATATGGCTGAAAGCTGAAACGCGAGAAAGCTGAAAGCTAGCCAAAAGCTAGCTGTTTGAATCAAAAAGCTAAATCCAAAAGTTTTATTTTTGAAATTTAAATAAATTCTGTTCTGAAGATTTTTTGCCCAACATCAAAATTGAAGGAGCTACAATTTTTCAAATTTTCTTAATTATTTTTCATTCGATTTTTTGAAAAAAAAACTCAGCTCCTTCAATTTTAAAGTTCGATAAAAAAAATTATAATCAAGATGAAATTTGTTTATATTATAGTAGTGTCAAAGAATGAAGACATTTGGAGAGAGGGAACGAAAAACGAAACGCTGAATGTCAGTTGGACGATATTTCGATTTAAACGTGTTCATTAGGCCCCAAGCCTCGGGTCAAAAGAAGTCAACTGTCTTCTTTCATTGATGCCACTATAGTTTTCAAAGTACATACTGCCTATTTCCATCGTTGAAAAAATATTTTTACCTGCCTGTTTCGGAAACAGAATTTGCCCCATCAATTTTCAAAATAGGTAATATGTTCACCTCAAGTTTTTTTTTAGGTAAATGGTACCCGGTTAAATTCAAATCTGAAGTGTAGCAGATTATTATCCGGCCACCCTGTACACTGGTAGACGTTAATACCTACCAACCTACCATGATTTTACTTTGGTACCACCATCAAGGCCACAATAATTCCTACTTCCAAGTAATTAAGAACTGATTTCAAAAATTTTGTTTAATTCAGACATAAATTATTTCCAACAGCATTTTAAACATGGTAAGGAAACCCCCACAATCCATATTACGTAACCTATCTTCTGCTGCACATGCCAAAGCAGTCTTATTGTCATTTGTGAAATGAATGAAAACGTAAGCAAATGGTTGTCCATCGTTACTTGACAAAACCCTTTAAGTTATTAGGTAGAACCTAATACGTAAGCCAACAAGATAACGAAAAATATCAGAAATGATGTTTTTGACGACTACACCTCGATAAGAAGTTTTAAGCGATTTCTCAACATTGAACTTCCACCTTTTATGTAGTTTTAAAACTTCGGATAAACATGCCGTGTGTGAAAAAGGTGATACACTTTTCACTGACTTATTTCCTTTACGTTTCGGTAATTTTCGATTTCCGGTCGAATGGACAAATTATCAATTCTTTGTGTAACGTTACCGGAAAGGAATTCCAGCCGTAAGTAATTTCCAGAACTACCTATTCCAAATTAATGCTAATAACCAAAAAAATTCCAAACAGGAACACGAGGTTAAAAATTGGAACTAAAAAAACCCTTAAGTAGAATTTTGTAAATTCGTAGAATTATTTTTTTCAAATAGGCGCCTATTTCAATTCGAGGCCTACCTAAAAAAATCAATTTTCCATAAAATTATCGATATTCCGCGATATTTCTAGACCCGAGCTACAAAATGCAGGATACTCTTGTCCGGGTATCACACGTCCTTGCACAGGAGATCCGAGATATTACACCGGTGATGGATCATGTAATAATTTAAAAAATCCGAGATGGGGAGCAACGGGCACACCATTTGTTCGACTCGTACCAGCGGAATATTCCGATGGTATTTCTATCTATTCTTATATCTCAGGGTCCGATCCTCCATATTTATTAAATCTCAAACTTTATCAATAATATTCCAAAGGAATCCAAGCATTCAGAAAAGCATCGAATGGATCGCCTTTGCCTAACACCAGAGAACTCTCTGTAACAATTTTCACCAATAAAAACGTCTTCGCCAATAACTACAATGTGTTATTCTACGGCTTCGCTCAATGGATAGATCACGATATGTCTTTCAGTATCCCTCAAATATCACCAAGTAGGAGGAAATAATAATTCGCCAGAGTTTACTGGGTTGTAAATAAATCGCCCATTTATTTTAGTTTCATGCTGTGCTGGTACAAAACCCAAACCGGATCCGCCAAGTTCACTTTGCTTGGCTGTGTATCCCGATCCCGATGACTATTATTACTCCAAATATGGAGTCACCTGTCTCGACATGAAACGATCCATCAGCACTGCAACATTCGGATGCCACTTGAAACCTATTGATCAAGTAGGTTCAAAAGTAAAAAAGACAGAATAACTGAAGATGATTTTCATGTCTGCATTTTTGACCAGATCAATTTTCAAACCGCCTGGCTTGATTTATCTCTGGTATATGGGTCTTCTTCCTTGCTGACCAATGGTCTAAGGACTTTTAGAGGAGGTGAGTTGAAAATAGGAGCGGTGAAACAACCCAGCGGTCAGACTTTTCCACCAGTTATTCCAATTGGATGTCCAGTCGGAGGTCTTCAGCCTGTACCTGGAGGATCATGTCTTGCTACAGGTATGAGTATCATATACCCATGGCCGGTGTTACTGGAGGTACTGGCGTGCTCGATCATCTACAGGGATTTTTTAACAAGTGCTGTTAAGAAATCCAAAAATCCAAAAAAAATTTGAAGCTCTATCACAACGGTACCAAATGTTCTAAAAAAAAAAATGAAAAATTTCACACCAAACTTAAATCCAGAAATGAAACCTCGTAAAATAAAACTGCTTTTGGCTTTCGGCTGAAAATTAAAAAAAATCTCAAACTTTTGGATTTAGCTTTTTGATTCATACAGCTAGCTTTTGTCTAGCTTTCAGCTTTCTCTCGTTTTAGCTTACTATATGCAAACAAACTTTCGGCTCAAGACTTTTGACTTTTATCTTAGAACTCCTGATTTACAGTACCTTGACAGCACAATGATAAAAATCATTGTTCATGTCTGTACTATTTTCTCTAAATTTTAATTTTTTCAAGCTTCAAATTTTTTTTTCAAAATTCCAATGTATCTAATTCTGAAAAAATTTCCCCACTCTTGAAATTTCTTCCTCAAATTTTCTTTTAGCTCCAAGATTTTTTTTTTCAATTTTCATTCACCAACAATAATTTTTTCTCAACAATAAAGTGTATAAAATTCCATTCTTTGATTTGAAAATTTTTAAAAACGACATTCTCTCGAATTTTTTCACCTTGATTTTCTTTAAAAAATTTTCAACCCGAATTTTTTCAAAAATTTTAAAGCAGGAAAAAAATTGAGAAAAAATTAAAATTTTGAAAAAAAATTCAAGAGCTGAAAAAATCAGAATTTTGAAAAAAAAATCAAGAGCTGAAAAAATTAGAATTTTGAAAAAAAAATCAAGAGCTGAAAAAATTAGAATTTTGAAAAAAAAATTCAAGAAAGTTTTGAGAAAAAATTTTTGAAGCTGAAAAATAATACCAGAATTGAAAATTTTTTAGACCTGAGAAAAAAATTGGAGAGAGGAAAATTTCAGAGTTTAGGGTTGAAAAATATCCTCGCCCCCACTCCGGGCTACCCCCCCCCCCCCCCCCCGGTGTGAGCACCTACGGAGAAAAAAATGACCCGCCGGCTATGCATATACCTGATAAAAAATACAATCGTGTATTCTAAGTCAACTTCTCATTCGTATTCCAGGCGATCCGAGACTTTTACAGAATCCTGAATTAACCGTGAACGAGATCACGCTTTTCAGAATGCATAACCATATGGCCGATGGATTACAAAAAGTCAATCCTGAATGGAATGACAAAATGTTATTCGCTGAAGCCAGGAAAATACTTATAGCCAAATATCAACACGTAGCATATTCAGAGGTGGTTCCTGCTCTGATAGGTACCCCTTCATTGCACCAAATTCCATTTTTTTAATCGAATAAATTCTACAAATAAAACGTATTTTTGCAGGAAAAAGTATGGCAGCTTCTTATAATCTCATTCCTCAAAAAAGTGGATACATCAAAGGATACGATCCCGAACTAAATGGCCAAATTACCGCCGAATTTTCAGCAGCAGCTGGACGTATTCTGCATAGTTTAGTTAGAGGAAGCACGAGGTACTGCTTGAACAATTTGAAATTTAGATGATAGACAAACTCCATTCACTAATTTTTTCAAAATTTCAGCTACAAAGATGCCACAGGTCATACAAAAACGTACAATTTAAGAGATAAATATTTCAATCAACAATTTCTTCTGCAAGGAAACACATTCACCAATATGATTGAGGCTTTTGGTAATGCTCAGTGCGGTGCTCAAGATCAATTTGTCTCCACTGACGTAAATATGACATTTTTTCACATCTGTCTATTCTGAGCAGGCCCGGCGAGAAGTGGGTACAAAGGGTGCATTTGCACCAGGCCACATTTTTTCCCTCAAATATTAATGGCCTACAAATACCTTCGAGAAAACTTGTAAAATAACAATAAAAATAATCAAAAAACTCGCCTTTTTAGGCCAAAATTTCAGTTTTTTAAAATGTTACCAATAAGGTTCGCCTTAGTTTCGCTCAGGCTATTGCATGTTCCATATTTTCAGAATTATTATTCGATTTTGACCCAAAAAACAAAAAAATTACCCCCTCCCCTTTGTTTTAAAATGTCACTTCAGATCCTCGCTCAAGTTTACCCGAGTAATGCAAATAGCTTTAAAAAATGGTCTGAAAAAGGGGGCTCACAAAAAGCTTTGTATGGGTCCGCCGGCCTTAATCCTGAGGAATTTGATCGAGGTATTTCACTGAAAAATTAATTATTTTTCAGATAACCAATCATCTTTTCCTCAGCTCGTCGAAAATTTTCGGACAAGATTTAGTAGCAATCGACATCAATCGTGGTAGAGATTTCGGTATACCTCCGTACAACGTGTTTCGAAAAGTTTGCGGCCTGTGTCCAGTAAGCAGCTTTCAAGCGCTTCATTCAATAATACAAAATCCGACCATGGTAGGTTTCTAGCTTCGACAATGAAAATTCAAATTTCAGTAGATTTTTGATTCGAAAAATTAAGACGAGTCGATTTTCCGCAGAATATCCCAATTTTGGAACGTTTCTATAAAGATATCAACGACGTGGATTTCTACGTGCTGGGAACGTTGGAGAAACCAGTTCCAGGAGGATTAGTAGGTCCAACAATGGCTTGTGTTTTAGCAGAAACATTCTACAGAGCCAAATTCGCTGACAGACTGTTCTACGAATTCGAAAGTAGTGGATTCACCGAACGTAATACAGAAATGATGCTTAATTTAACCAGGTGATCTTATTAAATTGAATTTTTATCATCGTAAAATTCAATTTTTCAGCTCAATTGCAAGATATAAGAAAAACAACGTACGCTCAGTTCTTATGTTTGACCAATAATATTACATCGATACCAGCTGAAAGTTTGACTGTACCAACAGGAGCGTAAGTTCATGGACTTCTTTTTCTAAATTAGACTGGGTACCCATTTAGAAATTATTTTTGGATTTAATTTTTTACAGGAATCCTGAAATACCTTGCAAAAATTTCGGAGACACCACTTTCAGTTTATTTAAGAATATGGCGTAAAAATTTTGATATTGATGGTACCAATTTTCCGATCGCATAGATATGGTAGGTACCGAATTCTCGAAATAAACAATTCCGACAAAGTTGTACCTATATCATTACAATTTTAAGATTCTACGTCAACCCCGAGTCCTATTTTATACGTAAGTACGATTTCACTTTCGAAATACCATTTTCCCCCACCAATTTATTGAATTATGGAGCGGCGAAAAATCAAAATGTATCCATTTGGGGGCCGAAAAATCAAACAACTTCAACTAGAACAGAATTTTTGTCTGAATTTTCCCGCTCAAAATAAACATTTTCCAAAAATCATCACTTTTGAAAATATTTTGACTTGAATCGAATTTTTTCGACTGAAAATTCAATTTTGTCACGGTGAGGGGAACTGTCCTTTCTTCCCCATGCAGGCCATATTTCAATGTACAGAGAGTTGGAGAAAAGGGGATGGTCACTCATACCTATGTCGTTTCTACAGGTTTTCAACTGTGGGAAAGAATAGTGCTCCTAAATTCTTATGAACAAATTTTCTTTCCATAATTCTTTGTCCAACTTCAAAATTGAAGGGCTATTCTTTTGTTCTGAATCAGCGAAAAATCACTAATGAATTGTCAGAATTGCACAGAGAATATCAGTAAAAAAAAATTACTGAAAAATAGTCAATTTCACAAAAAAAATTTCGGTGCAACAACTCTAGACTGTTTATCAGTGATTTTTTATTGAATCAGAACGAGGAAGAAAAATGCACCTAATATGTGAAAAATATAAGAGCTACACCCCCCCCCCCCCGAAGGAAATGAATTGTTGTGGTGAATTTTGCCTGATATCAAAATTGAAGGAGTTGAATTATAACATTTAAACCTAGAAAATTTGTAAAAAATATAAATTGTTAAGTTTTTTATTTTAAATATAACCAAGCCCATTCAATTTTTATGTGAATCGCCTTAAAAATTGTTCAAAATATTATAAAATTTAGCAATAATAAGTATGCTAAGTAGGTACATATTTAAAAATGATTTTCAAAATGATTTAAAATATTAAATGGATAATTGTTTAAACTTTAAAAAAACTATTAAAAATGATATAAATTTAGATAAGGTGACAAATTTATGATAAAAAATTGTGTAAAATATTGTACAATAAGTTGAAAATGCCGATAAGTATAAAAAATGTTCAAAACACAAAAAAATTATCGTCTAAATTCATTTTCAAAGATAAAGTGACAATAACCTATAGTAATGCTCTCAAAAAAATTTTTGAACAGAGGAAAATGTTTGAAATAGTAAAAAAATGTTAAAATGTAAGTAAATGGAACATAATTCAAAATCACTCAAATCCATAAAGTTGCTTTAAATACCTCAATTTTTTCGAACATTATTGCCAAAGAAAAGAAAATTGTTCCAGTCTTTTACAAAATTCATTTAAATGAAGAAAAAAAATTCGTAAAAATGTAAAATGATGATAAAATCGTCTGAAACAGCGTTAGAATTGCTTAAAATATACTAAATATTCTTCAAATTTTAAAAAAAAAGTCAAAATTACCATAAAACTGATGCAAAAAAAACTCAAAATTAAAAAAAATAGTACTTAATGAAAATGCCTTTAATGTAAATTTCAAATGATTTTTAAAAAATAGGAACGTGTAAAATGCTTACATGAAAAAAATATTATATTTCAATGAAAATCGTTATTTTTTTCAAAATTGAAGAAATTTTATAGAAAATGTAAAAATGTTTGCAAAAATTAAAGTTACTCAAAATGTTATTAAAAATGAAAGCAAAATTATTGAATCGTTATGAAAATTAGCCAAATAGAAAGTAAAAACTAAAAAACCTAATTATTTTATCATTTCGACGAATTTCTGACATATTTTCACAACATTTTGAGATTTTTAAAACATTTTGATAAGTTATAAGTATAACACAAGTTCAACAGTTTTTTGGTGCTTTTCAGCCAATTTCATTAGTATTTGAACGATTTTTACAACTGTTTAAAAAATGTTGGTGCTTTCTCAAAATATTTCAACAAATTGCAAGATATTTTGAAAATTATTTCCAATTTCATATTTTTTCCAGGATCAGACTTAGTTTTCTTGGAGAGGGGGGAGAAGGGGGGGGGGGTTCATAGCTTTCTTACGAGGTCAAAATTATCTCATCAAATCTTTATAAAAAAATCTTGGTTCATCATTTTGAAACACTTAAAATTCTTCAATTTTTTGATTTTTCTTTACTCAAATTCTCAAAAAAAATTCTAAATGTTCTATTGAAGAACCGGTTTTTACAAAAAAAATGAATAATATTTTTTTGACAAAATAAATATGTACTAAACACAGAGAAGCGGTTCATTTGAATTTGAAATAAGTAATTGTTTATGAAAACCGGTTCTTCAGTTTCGAACCAGTTGCCAATATTTTTCAACTATGGTTTTAATTTCTTTTAAATAAGCAGCTATCCTAATTTTTGGGAAATTATTGATAACCGGTTCAAAATTGCTGAACCGGTTTCAAAAATTCCAGCATGAAACCGGTTCTTAAAATCTTGGACACATTTAGCATAGAGCTAAAATTTTCAAAATACCATTGTTGGATGACTGTTTTGGGGAATTGGAAATTACATAACGTTGTATTCATTCCTCCGCAGTTCTTTTCAATCAACTTCAAATACTTGATTTAAAGTCTATTGAAATAATTGCCTCGCTGTGAAAATTTCTTAAAATATCTGAAATTATCCATATCCAACTAAATTTTCTTTCAGATATGAAGCATAAAAATTAAACTTATTTACCAAAAAAATAATTCCGAAAATATAAAATCACTATATTGACGTATACAGCAAGTAACTACGATTTCACGTGAATTTCTACGAAAAACGATTCACGACGCACGTGAATAATCACACAAGTGGGTGCGAAATCGCGGCCACCAATGAAATGTGTCATGCCAGCAAAAAATATGCCTAGATTCTACAATTCATCGAAACGAAACTCCAAAAACGTGTAATTATGACGAATACAAATGCACTTAATTGGTGATATTGCAGAGTGAAATGATCTTTAAAAATAGTATCTTCGGTGTTTTGATATTTTTTTTAATTCGGAGTAATATCACGCATCAGTTAATCATTCATAAAAAACATGCCATTCGAAATCAATTTTCGGGTAAGATATAATTCTAATGACAAATAAAAATAGGTAATCAATTTGAGAAAAAAATTAGTCAGCTTGAAGAAATTTCACGTTTTGGACAGATTATGGAAATATGACACGGATACGTCATAAAAGATCGTTGAATCCGCATTCACAATGGGAAACGTAAGCACCTTCTTCAAATTTTGGAAATAAGATACCCCTTTATCCACACTTATCTCAAATTATTTTCAAATTCAGCGTTTATCTCGAACCTACATTTACACCCCATAAATTGAAAGATATCGAATCTGAAATCACAGAATGTTTCGAAGAGCCAAAAATGTGGTGCAATGATAGATCAAAATATCGATCGCTGGATGGCAGTTGTAACAATTTGAACAAACGATCTTGGGGTATGGAGAACACGGCGACATTTCGAGTAGCGGCGGCCAGATATGACGATGGTAAAAAATACATAAATTTTAGGTAAACAATAAGTACCTATTTTAACAATTTCTTGGAAAACTACATGGTCGTATTTCGTCTTTTTACAATTTTTTTCCTAGATAAGTGTTCAATACACACGCTGGCAGGAGAACCGCTTCCTTCGACGGTGAAAATAAGTGAAACCATAACGATTTTAGATAGGTTATCAACGGTCAAAAACGTCACCACGTTTTTCGGTATTTTTGCTCAAATTATTGCCGATGATGTGGTTTCTTCGATAGTCAAATCGTCAGGTAGAAGGAAACAGCTAATTATTAGAAAACTGTTCGATAAGATAATTTTTTTGTTATCTAGAAAGAATTTTCTGCTGTTCGAATACCTTTAATACGACTTTTGATCAACCCTCGTGCCATTGTATGGAGACCAGTGTACCTCAAGAAGGTAAATGTGGTAAAATTGCTAGATCTAGGACGACCTACGATGCAGAATGTCCAGTTTTTCCAGTATATCAAGTAAAAATTGGAAAAATTATGGCGAATATTGAAAAAATAATAATTTCCTTCTCACCATAGAACTTTTATCACACCTTAGTTATCATCGACGACCAGTTTCATCGACGCTTCATTTTTATATACCTCAGATCCAGACATCAGAACAAATCGTACCGGTAAACTGAAAATAGCAATGGATACGAAGGGCAGACCGTTCATAAATACGTATAAAAATTTTCCAAGTGTAACTCATAGAACCGGTATGTAACACATATCGAAATTTTAAGACAGTAGTCCAATAAATCAGATACGATTCCTATCGTTCGTTGACACATTTCGCATACTTTCTAAAACAGTGTCATCGACGTCATTGTATATCAATGATAAGTATGATATTTTCTTGGAAGATGGAATTTCAATCACACTGACATTTTCCTATACCTATACAACTTCTAAGTTTCGATAAATCACCCTAAAGTGATACATAAATGTCTTTTTTTTTTTAGAACGACCACTCGTTCATATGAATACGGGTACGAAGACTTTAAAAACGATGTTCATAAGGTTGCATAATTTTTTATGCGATGTTTTCTCTTGGATGAATCCTGCTTGGGATGATACGACGTTATTTCGAGAATCAAGACGTCTCCTTATTGCCATGTATCAGCATATTGTGTATTTTGAATTTTTACCAATTTTAATAGGTACCTATCTGGTCTTTCGAATGCTCTAAATTTTCTTATGTGGTTTTTTGGGAAACTGAGATTAAAAATGGATTCATTTTTTTGATACAATCCCATTAACAAGGGAGGCATCCCAATTAAAAATAAAATTTTGAGCCAAAACAAAAAAAAATCAAAAGTACATCATAAAAGAACCTTATATCCAAAATTTCAGGGACTAAAGTTCATTTCTCGAATTTTGGCGAATTTTTGCATTTAAAATGTAAAAATTTGATCTAATCAACGAAAAAATCTGTAATTTGATATAAGTCTTATTTTCAACCTTACAAGTCGATTCCCCATAAAATATTCTACCAAAAAATATGGAATTGAAATCGAAGTTATGAATTTTGGAAAATAGTACCTAGTCCAATCGATCAAAATAGGTCACTAATATGAGTAAACCACAACTCTAGTGCTGAAATTCATATGGACCATTTTTATGGGCTTTTCTTTATTACTTACTAGAAAATACCAAAATTCTTTGGAGACTATAACGTTTCGAAATTGTTTACAATTGATTCTGAAGGTTGAAAATAGGGTATTGCCAAATTCTAGTTTTTTTAGTTGATTAGATCAATTTTTCATATTTTGCAGGACGATGAAGTAATTTTGAAATTTCTTGAATTCACTAAAATTCGAAAAATGAACCTGAGCACCTGAAATTTTGGATATGGGATTCCTTTATGATGCACTTTCGATTTATGTTTGTTTCGGCTCAAAATTTTACTTAGAGTTGAGATAATTTCCTTGTAGGACTTCTCCGCCTTACATCTGTGATTGAAATAGAAAATGCAAAGCAATCATGAGAGGGCGACCTAAAAAGCATATGTGAACCTGGATATCGAAACCACCCTTAGGGGTCAAAAATTACTTTTTGAGGTGACACTGATTTTGAGTCATTTAGAAGGAGTAGAATCACGGAGGAACCTCAACTCAAAAACCAATTTTTGACCCATGACGAGGGTGGTTTCTATATTCAGGCTCACATATGCCACGTAATCTTTTCAACTATAAAAATTTTAATGAAGCGGGGTAGAAAGATAAAAAAGAATCGGAGTCAAAATTTGGGGTCTGTCTATTCTCACACGGAATGAACAAAATGACCGAACTATGCGCGATCTCGTTCATTTTTTTTCGTCATCTTCACCGCTACATTGATCAATGATCATCTCAGCTGTTAACTGTACCTTTTTCTCAAAATTTTAATTTTTTTCAGCTTTCAAAATTTTTTCTCATAATATCAATTTTTTCAACTCCAATAAATTTTTTCCCCCACTAAACTTTCTTCCTCAAAATTTTTTTTAGCTCTAAGATTTTTTTCAATTTCTTCGATTTTCATTTTTGCTAACATTTGAGCTAAAAAAAAAAATAGAATTTCAAGAAAAAAATTTCAAAAGCTGTAAAAATTGAATTTTGAGAAAAACTTTCGAGAACAAAAAAATATCGAGAAAAGATTTAATTATGAGAAAAAAATAAAAAATTTCTAGAGTTGAAAAATGAAAACTATGTATTTTTGGAAAAAATATCGAAGTTAAACATTTTTAATACCTACCTGAAAAAAATTGGAGGGGAAAATTTCAGAGTTGGTAAAAATTTTATTCCAGATGAAAAAATTTAGAGTTGAAAAATATCTGGAGAAAAGGGAATTGAGAATTGAAAAACAAATTGGGTTAAAAAATTGTTGATTTCGATTTCAAATTTCCAAATCAAACGCTAAAAATTTGAACGACTTTTTAGCAAGCTTTTCATTCCTGTTATCTTACGAGGCAGGTTGCGAAGTTGCGATTCGAGCGAACGATTTACATTTTGTTGTTCATTCCGTGTGAGAATAGACAGACCCCAAAATTTGTATCGATTTAAGGGAGAGAGAGTTAAAACCTGAAGCTAAGTTGATAATCGAACTCAACGTCCCGAGAAACATAACAAACAATATGCTTCACATAATTTCCATTTTTTTTGAAACTTTGAGCCGAAAATGTGAGACTTCTCTACCCCAAATTAGAAATCTCAAAATGAAAATCACTGAACATAAGTAACCACAAAAACATAATATCTATCTGATGCATTTTTTACATAGACTTTTTTGTGATCTTTTGAAACTTTTTGAAATATGTAAGTACATATTTAATTTTAGCTTTGAAAAAAATCAAGAATGCTTCTAAATTAATAAAATCTGAAAGTTCAAAAAGCATAAGTACAAAAATTGGAAAAAATCAGGTTCAGTTTTTTTTAATACCATTGGCACCCATTTTTTCATGATTTTTTTTAAATTTTTGAATACTTAATCCTTAAAAAAAAAAAACATTTTTTTGATTAAAAAAATTCTGAATTCTTTTTTACCAGAAATAATGTTTGCATGAATATTTTAGCCCATAAAAATCATCTGCGACGATTTTACACATTCCCCCTCCTCCCGGTCAAAGCTAATGAAAAAAAATACATTTCAGGGAAATTTTTTTCATTTTTTCTCTTCACCGAATACCTAAAAAATATGAAAACTATGTTTTTAAAAACCTTTAAAAACGGGGTAATATTTTTCAAACATTTTTTTTTCAATTTTCAATTTTCTTTGAACAGTTTAAAGCTCGATGAGAAGGGGTAAGGGAGGAATCAGGAGGTTAATTTTTCAATAGGTAGTTTTGTGATTCAAACAACTTCATGGCTACCACCTCCTAAGAACATTTTGAGTAAAATCGAAAGGCCAATAGTTGAAATCCAGTTGAAAAAGGATAGAATCCCTACAATGAGAGATCTATTGTTGCATTCATCGACGCAGGTTACGATTACGCAATAAAATACGATTTAATGCCGAAAAAAAACAAATTGCAAGAAACTTACGATCCGGATATCAACCCCAAAACTGTGAATAGCTTCGCAACAGCAGCGTTTCGATATTTTCATGTCTTGCTCCCATCTTCCATCAGGTATTGATTCGCTAAACGGTTGATCTCTAAAGTAAAAAACGATAAAAATAATTAAAATCTGATATCTTTTACCAGCTTGGTAGATCACAAATATAAAACGATAAAAAATGTAAGCTTCGTCGGAACCGCCGACGATATCGATATTACAAGGCTTGATCTGTACGATAGCGTTATACGAGGATCTACAACAATTTCGTTGATGGATCAAGATCAACTAGATTCTCGACAGGTAGATATGAAGTAACGCTAAAGTTGTAAAACAAATTCTAAAATACACATAACTTCCTCTATCTTCCACAGCGTCATTTTTTACATGCTACCGACATCGAACGAGGACGAGATCACGGATTAATGTCATATAATGACTATCGTGAAGCTTGCGGACTTCGTAGAATACAAAATTTCGAGCATTTGCTAACTCTGATGGATCGTCAAGTAATAAAATTCAATCATAATTTTAGAAGAAATACCCCAAAGTTGAAACTTTGTCATTTTGCATGTTCTTAGGATGTAATCAACTTGGCCCGAGATTACCAAGATATCGAAGAGATTGAACTGTACGTAGGTGGAAGTTTGGAAAAACCTGTCGACGATGCACTCGTTGGACCAACATTCCAATGTCTCATAGGTGAAGCATTCTATCGATATAAATACGGTGACCGATTTTTCTACGAACATAAAAATGTTATGGGTCAATTCACTAGAGGTAAGAAAATCTACAAAACCGATATTTTGACAGTAAATAGTTATCCAAGCGAATTTTCATTTCAGAACAAATGCTAGAAATAAAAAAAGTTACAGCGAGTTTACTCATTTGTACGTCAAGCGACGCTATACTCAAAGTACAAACGAATGCATTCTATTTGCCTTCCACAGCGTAAGTGGTCTTAGAAAAAGTATCAAAACCATCGAATAATTTTTTCTACAAATTGAATATTTTTCAGTAATCCTTTCATCCCATGCGAATTAATTCTAAGGCCAGATTACACCTTGTGGCAAGTTAAACCAGTCGATAAACTGAAACTAATATGATGAACAGAACGAAGAAGATTTAGAAAAAAAAGTATATTACTCAATAACGTTAACAAATATGATCGAAGAAGGTTCACTCAAGCTGTCGTTTCTTTACTGGTCAGACTTTCTCTATTTGCAACCTGAGAACAATTAAAATAAAATATTAAAATTTATATCAAGCTTATTTTCATTTGTACGATTATCAAATTACCTGAAATTCGTAATTGATTCCTAATTTTTTCAACTTGTTTAATTTTTTTTGAACACAGTCATCTAATCGTTTCTTTTTTTTCTCACTTTGCTCTTCAGTCAAGACTAGGTTACTTTGTTGTCTAAGGAATTGCTTTCTACGTACTGTTAATGGAACTTTGAAGGATGGAAATTTAAAAGCATGTGGTTTCTGTTCTTCTGCTGGTATATATTTAGCTGCGAAAAAAAAATGAATGAAAAAAATATAAACGATAAGTATAAAAAACATGCTGTAAAAAATTTCGTTATTTTACCTTTTACGATTCTTTTATACATCAAGTAGTTGTTCATGGTTTCCGCTGCAATTTTCGCAACGTCGGGATACATGAACTCAATAAAAGCGTAACTTTTATATTTCCCAGTGCGCTGAAAAAAAAATCATGATTTATATATTTTTCTTTCATTAGCACTTTAACTGCATATCATCTATTTGATTTACAACTTACTGTACTTCTGGGTACACGCACGCCGGTAACTTGACCAAACTGAGAGAAAAATTTTCGCATTTCAGTTTCATAGAAACCATGAGGAATGTTACTTAAAAACACCACTCCTCTCGAACTTTTAATCTGCGAAAAACACATTATTTAGGTAAATTAATTTGTATCAATTATATCATTTCTGAACAGCTAATACGAGAAATTTCTTCCAATTGCTAACCTCCTTCTTCAGAAGCTTCGGCTTTCTCGCCTTCAAGATTTTCACTGTATTACACTGAACGGCTCTTTCTCTCAGAGAACGCTGTAAAGAATCGAAATCAAGAATGTAAAATTGACCACAGATAATGAAATAACGAATATAATCATGTTTTTCATACTTTCGATTTACTCAAATTCTTCGGCGTCGTTTTCTTCAACGTTTTCGATGTTACCGGCTTGTTGGTCTTGGGAGATTTTTTCTTCAAAGTTTTCGGAGTTTGTTGTTTGTTGGTCTTGGGAGATGTTTTCTTTAAAGGTTTCGGAGTTTGCTGTTCGTTGCTCTTGGGAGATGTTTTCTTCAAAGTTTTCGGAGTTTGCTGTTCGTTGGTCTTGGGAGATGTTGTCTTCAAAGTTTTCGGAGTTCGCTGTTTGTTGGTCTTGGGAGATGCTGTTTTCTTCAAAGTTTTCGGAGTTTGCGGCTTGTTGGTCTTGGAAGATGCTTTGACAGCCTTAGTTTTCGGGTCTTTCTTCTTTGGAGTCATTTTGAAATTCGAATTTTCGTTGAAAAAGAAAGAAACACAATCACACCGCACAGAAAGGAATAAAAATTTCTAAATCAAAAACACATGATTTTTTGGAAATTTTTAAAATTAATTTTTATTAGCATTCTACATACGAATTGTAGCCAGTATTATAACTAAAACGATTTCAGCGCTCTCTATAATTCAAAATGGAACTACTTTCGAAACGAAAAATTTTCATCAGGCACATCTCCGTATCCTAGAGCTACCATGCACTAGTTCAAAAAAATTGGAATTTTTCTTCGCGTTTGCTGCATTTTGCTCAATCTAAATATAAACATAGTATAATTTGGTCAACGAATCCGGAATTCTCCAACTTCAAACTTGATTGAAGTATGAAATTTATATTCGAAACAACACCAAAATTTTACCTCTCGCCGGTGTCTAAATGTCGTAACGCTCTCCACTGACAATTTCGATCGGAGGCCGCTTTATGGTTTCATATCGTTCATAAATCGACTGCCAATGTTAAATAGAAATTAAGTTGCCCATAAAAACCATAATTAATGTACAATGCCGTTGACAGAATAACCGCAACACCACACGTTTCGTAATTCAATCAACTCGACCATGGTAAGCTTTACTTTACGATGTGTTTTCATTAAACATTGTATCTCACACTTTTCAATATCATTTTTGTGTGATTTACTAGGCGATTCTCGGCGCTCAGTTGGTCATCACTTTAGTTACCATTAGCGTAGTTCATAAGTTATCTCCGTACTATTCATTTTCAAGATGGTTATTATGTTCTACAGGGTGAGTATTATACACCGGCTACTCATCTATGTTTTTGACCTCAGAATATTGATTATTATATGATTTCAGATTAATAAGATATTTGTATCCAACCAACACCGAACTCAGAGCTTTAATAAAAATTCCCAAGAAGAGTAAAAAAGGAGGGAAGCATGAAAATGGTAAACAGACTGCGGACAAATTTATGATTCCAAAAAATTTAGATATTGAGGTATCTATTGAACTAATAATTTCGTATTTTGCCCCTGAAATGGTTTCTTAAATACGTTCAATTATTGCAGCTTGAAAGTACTAAAGTTGTTCCGCAAGATATTTGCTATTTAAGATACTTCTCGGATTTTCAATGGCTGGTTGATTTTTCCTTATTCGCTTCTATTGTTTATACATTGACCGAAGTAAGTTCGATATTTCGGTGAAATCATAATATTGTGATATCTAATCATTCTTTCTTTTTTTTTCGGTAGATTCATTCGTACTACTTCTCCATCCAGAATGAAATTAACCTCAGTATGCTGTGGTGTTTGACAGTTCAAGGATTTGCTCTGTATCCTTTTCTTTTCATGTTTTCATATTACTCATTTTATTTAAAAAATCTCTTTGTTCGGCATTGATAAAGTATCCTTAGCTTCGATGTAGAAAAACTATACTATCCATGACTCTGGAATACTTCAAAGGACAAGAATCCATCGGTGAAAGATCCACCATCATTGTTACAGCTTTCATTTATTTAATCGTCGTCATGATTATATTAATCATCGATGAAAATAAACTCGAAACCGGATTAGACGCCGCGTATTCTAATTTCACCGCCGGAGCTTCGGTTTTTCTCAAAGCTCAAGGATTTCCTTCGCAGTGAGTTTTTTTTTTAAATTATGTAATTTCGAAAACATAATATTCCTATTCATCATTTTACAGAGGACCTGCTTCCAAGTTGATTTTGAAATTTTGTCTAGCTGTGTGGTCTAGTGTAATTGGAGCTGCGTTTGTATTTCCTGGGTTACGATTGGCTCGAATGCATTGGGATTCGTTGAAGTAAAAAAATATACATTTGCGTTTATCAAAATTAATTTTTACTCCAATTAACTACTATCATTTTTTGACAGGTATTGCGGAGAAAGAAAATTCCTTCAGTTATTACTTCATATCAACTTCATTTCACCTTTAATATTAGTTTTATTATGGATAAGACCAATTTCTCATGAATATTTCACCTCACGAATATTCTACGGGATGCACAAACCATTGTAAGATTAAATTTCATCAAACAAGATAACCTTTATTCGTTCACGCCCATCAAGCCGAAATTTGGCTCGCTAAAAGAGTATAGCTGTATCACCTGCAATATTAAATTCAGGTTGTCTAATTTACAAAGTGACCAAATTTTTAACTATTGAAATTGAAGTTAGCTAGAGAAAAATCACGTTTCGTTGGAGGCTCCAGATCGAATCGCAAATGGTCTCAATCAATTCGGAGAGTCTAAACTAAGTGTCAGATTTTTAATTTGTGATCAACTATTTTTTTTAAAAATCGCCAATATTCGAAAATTCAACTCTGACTGCCCAAAATCTGATACTGAGGTGTGGCTAACATATTCTTACAATGAGCCAAATTTTGGCCCAATCGGCGCAAATTCGAAACAACTTTTCCTGCATTCATTTTGTTCCTTTTTCTCTTGTTACAGAATGTCTATAAAAACGTTTGAAAGTTTGAGGCTGATTCTAGTCGTAGTTTGTATGTTATTAAGATTATGCGTCATGCCAATCTATTTGCAAGCTTATTTGAATATGGCTTACGAAAGAACCAGAGCTTTGAAAAATGAAGTTGGCAAAATTACCAACATAGATTTACAGAAAAAAGTAAGAATTATGATTATTTATCGGTTATAAAATTTCATTTGATACTAATTCTTTATTTTTTTTGTCATAGGTGGCATCGGTATTTTACTACATGTGTGTAGTCGCACTTCAGTATGTTATTCCTCTAGTCATGTGTTTGTTTTTTTCATTCATGTATAAAACTTTAGGTAAAAATATTTGAAATTTTTTATGCATACCTCTAGAAATATCGATGATTTTCGTTCATTTCGAAAATTTTCCAATCATGTTACAGGTTCTTTCGCATGGTCAGATGCACTATTATTCAACACAAATGCAACAGTATTATCCACAGCTGGTAACCTCACCAATGGAACAATTTTGAATAAACCTGAAGAAATAAAAGGTTTCGTTACAGCTTCACTTAGTCAGGTAATAAAATTGATAATTCATTAATACCTAAAATACATCAACTCAGTTTGAATTCGATTTTTTCAAAATTTTTTAGTTTTTCTGTTCAGAAGTTTTCGAATTCAAGTTTAAATTTTCTCGTTTTTTCAATTCGACTAGACGTAAAAGAAAATTGATAATTTAACAACTGAATTATCTAACAATTTTTTGATTTCGTTAACGACACCTTACTAAGCTGAGAAAATTTTGAATTTGAAAACAATTTTCAAAAAATTCGTACTTGAGAATTTTTATTACATATTTGAGAAAATAATAAAATTTAGACTTGAAATTTTTGTAAGAAAAAATTTGAAGACATTTGAACTTGAATGAAAACTTTTTGAGGAAGTTATGAAAATTTGAACATAAGAAATGTTGAGGTTGAAAAAAATGAATGTTTGAGAAAATTTGTACTTGAAAAAGGAATAAAAAAATTTAGAATATTTTAAAATAGCGAAATTGAAAATTTTTGGAGTGAAGAATTTCTTGATGAAATTATCAAAATGAAAAAAAGTGAAATATGTCGAAAAATTATGAAAATTTGACCCTGAACATTTTTAGAACGGAAAAAATCAAAGGTTATTATTTGATTTTGAAAATTTTGGAGTAGAAAAACATGTAGAGAAAATTGAAACGAAAAACGATGTAAAGAAAATTATTCGTAATTTTTCAAATAAAAAATCCTCTCATCATTATGACACAATCAATCTTGTCAAATTTTCAATTTTCACTTTTTTCCGAATTTTATTTTTTGACGCCTTAAAATTGAGTAGAAACCACCTCGGAGTCCCGAAGTTGAAAATTGAATTTGTAATGAGCAAAAATGTGAAGTTTATTTTAAAGAAAAGCATACAAAAACATTAAAAAATCACCATAAATGAACTAAACGCACCGTTACATCCACACAAAGCTACCTAGAAAAGATGTTTAAGGTTACTTGTAGCTCATTTCAGCTGAAAAATATAATTGAAACGCCATACAAGCAGAGAAATCCCTCCTTTTTATCAGTACTGTACCGCAGAACTTGAAAAGCTCGTATCTCAAAAAGTTGTTTTCACTCGTAAGGTTGATTTTCGTGGAGTGCCACATATACAGGGTATTCCACGAATCGTCTGCCAAATGTATTTGGGCACCACTAAAAAAAAACTTGAGATGAACATTTTGCCTAGTTTTAAAATTGAAGGAGCAAATGCTGCTTCTATAAAAATCACGTCAAAATTTTTTTTCAACCATGGTAATGGATAGTACTTTGAAAAGTAAACAAATTTTCCATTTATTACTTTTGGCTCAACTTTAAAATTGAAGGGGCTACAAAAAAATTCTAAAAAATGAACTACCTAATCAAATGAATGGATATTGTTTTGAAAGCTGAAAAAATTTTGTTCTGTAGACTTTTTGCCTAACATCAGAAATGAAGGGGCTAAGGGTCACTCAAAATAAATGGGCTTCAAAACAATTTTAATTTTCTCAATTTTTAATGACCCTTAGCGCCTTTATTTTTGATGTTAGGCCAAAAGTCTACAGAACAAAATTTCTTCAGTTTCCAACGTACTTTCCATTCCCTTGATCAGTTCATTTTTTAGAATTTTTTTGAGCAATTTTTTTGTAGCCTCTTCAATTTTAAAGATAGGCAAGAAGTCATAAAGTGAAACTTTGTTCAGTTTTTGAAGTACTATCCATTTCCATGCTTGAAAAAAATTTTCAACTTGATTTTTCTAGAAGCAGCATTGCCCCTTCAATTTTTAAAATAGGCAATATGTTCATCTCAAGGTTTTTTTAAGGGGTATCCGGTTATATCCAAAAAAATTTGTTTGGCTGTATATGTATTTACAAATATGTAAGTAAAAGAAAATGATTCGGTGGTCCCAACAGTTACGAGTCTTATCCATATTATAAATTTAGTCTGCTGCATAAAATACAATTTCTTCTATCAACATTCAAAATAATTATTCTAATTTCTTGCTATTTTACAGGTATTCACTAAGGATGTTTATCGCGGTCTATTGGGTTTTGCAACATGGTGGACTTGTTTCACATGGTTTTCTTCGTCTAGTATTGGATTATTATATCATATGTATTTTTCATCTCAAGAGTGATGCATTTTATTAATTTTTTTGTAAAAAATGTTTCAACTTTGTTAAACGTTTCATTTACTTATAGTTCCATAATTTTGACTGTTTGAAATTTTACAATCGCGAGAAGTACGTAATAAATTGTTACTGAATAATTGTTTTCGTTTCTAGTAAATTATTTCAATTTTAAGAAAGAGCAAACATTAACCTAGCAATAATTCAAATTGATTTCGATAAAAGTAATTTTTGCTAATAGATTTATTTTTTATTTTTCAGAATGTTCGTGCTCCTTATAATCCTCACGCTAAATATACTGATCATAATTCTATTTTACAAAACTGCTGTCATAAAATACTCAATTTCTAGATATACCTCATTGACGACTAGAAAAACGACAAAAAACTACGCAGGAACGTCACTAAATAAGCAATCTTGTTTCCAATTAAAGACTGCAAATCTTGGGGGAAAAAAGGAAATGTCGACTGGTATTGTTTTTGAATAATCCGACTGGAATTCGACTCGTCGGTTCGAGTTTAATTTTTTTTCTCATCTTGTCTGCCTTTAAAGTTGTAAAATTTAATTTCAACTCGCAAAGATCTTTTGTTACGAATCACACTCTTTATTCGAAACAAATAGTATTACAAGAATACCATTGTATTATAAGTATCAGTTTTATCAAAGACTAAAAAGATAATGTTCAATAGTGAAAATAATTGAAATACTGTTTACTTGTCTCCAAAATTTAATACATTTTACTTTGTTTAAAACGACCCTTATCATGGCAACAAAATCGCCTCCTTTCTTTCAGCAATTTTTAATTATCTAACAATTTTGCAGCTTTTAATCTTTGATGTTTGTTGCTCGATATTTGACTTTGTTTCTGTTTTAACACATTTTCCGTCCGTGCTCAAATGATCTTTTCCCCCTATTGTCACGCAGTTCGCTTTTCACGGTTCTTTTGTGTTCTAGAAGGGGATTTTTTTTTGTCGATTGAGTTTCACGATAAATGTGTTTGGGAAAATTAAATGTCGAGTGATTATTTACATATGGTGTAGGTAGGTCAAATAGATCGATAGTTGATAGGTATCTAGGCCTAACCACATATTTAATTAAAAGCTCTCATATTGAGATGATATAAATTTCCGAAAGGATCACGTTTTAAAAAAGCTGTTTCAATTGTGCATGTAACCGATCATTGAAAGAAAATTAACGGATAATTCGAGACATCTTGGTGTGACATTTCTAGTGACCACCTGATAAGTTTTTCTCAATTATTTTTATGGTCGACTGCCAAGTGCCAACTAGCTACCAATTTTGCTTAAATAATAAATTTCAATACGCTGGAAGAGATTTTCAGCAAGAATTCGTTTTAGGAATTTCAATATTAAGATTTTCATAGACGTAGAGATATTAGAGTCTGAGATAGGTATACGTTACCTTGTCACTTCCAGATTTTTCTAAATCTACAGTTTTTTTCACCAATCACATTCAGATAAGATGTATACTTATAAGTAAATTAGGTACCTAACAAGTGAAAAAAAGAAAATTGTATCTAAATGTGATGCGTTTCAGGTGCAGGATTCATACCCACTCGAGAATACACCAATTGCTGTAATAATTTCGAATTTATTGTTATACTGGAAAATTACAATCGAAATTGTCACTCGCAGAGTAAGGTAGATACGCTTTAATATACTTCGAAACAGTACCTGTTGTCACGTGTCATTGTGTCACGTGTAATATTTGTCAAGTAAGATGGTGATGACAACTTGTACGATGAAAATCTAACCTACAATGCATTATCATCGTATCTGTACAGTCTATGTACAGTTCTACACCTATTTTAGGTGCATGTTATTATCTACATATAAATTCGACATTTGCAACTATATGTTTAATAACATAATAAGAGATAGGTAGGTACTTAAAAGAAATGGGTAGAATTGAATATACACAAAAAAAAAAACAAAAAAAAACCAGTTCAACAATATTACTAAGTAGGAATGGGTAAAATCACGTAATTAATAACTCAAATCACGGTCACGAGTCACGAATCACACTTACAGAAATGATTCGAATCATTTTTCAAATCACTTTTTTTGTTGTATAGGTATTCCACAATATATTCTATTCTGTAAAATATTGTAACTATGCAGTGACTTACCGAAGACATTTTCCAGGGAGGGGGGGATGAAAATTCCAACTCAAATTCTTAAAATTCCCAAATACATTTCACCGAGGATGTTATTGATATTTCAATAAACAAAAAAATGATCCAGCGATTATTCATGTAAAATTGTTCATTTTTGTTTCGAGCGAAGCAAGGACGCAAGGTATTTGTCTGGAGCGAAACGAGGGTGGAAATTTTCAAAAAAAAAATTATAATTTACTCAATTTAAAAACCGTTGTAGTTTCAATGTAAATGTGATAAAATGAATTTAGGCGATTTTGGAAGGGAAAATTTGGGGAAGTCAGAAAGTTAAAAAAACTCAACATTAAAAAAAAACTTTTTTGTACGAATTCATTATAAAACACCAAAAATAAGAATAAGTTCACGTCTCTTGTGCCATAGGAAGTTATTTTTCATGACGAGGAAGAGTAGTGAAGGATAATGTTCGATCGATAAACGATACTGATCCTCCACTCAAATCTTCGCTTTTGCTCCGAAAATCTCGAATTGACTGCAATTTCATTTTTCAAATCACATTTTTTATCAGTGCAATTTTTTCAACAATTTCCAAACTGATTTTTTTACTATTTTTTTTCAATTTCTTATTTTCATCACCTACTTTTTAAAATTTTTTCTAAATACTTAGGTACTTATAGAGTTGGAAGGAAATTTTAAAAAATATGAAGTTGAAATTTTTTTAAATTTTGACATTTTCGAGTTGGAAATTAATCAAGTATGAATTTGAAAAAAATTTGAAGAAATCCCACTTGGAAAAATGTTTAATTACGAAATATGTAGGTATTTTCCAACTGTAATTGTTTTTAATTCAAATTTTACTAAATTTCTTCTAACTCGAAAATTTTTTTCAATAATTTTAGAATTTGCCCTCAATTTTTGTTGGCCTTGGAATTTTTGAAAAAATTTCAACTTCACGTTTTTGAAAATTTCTTTTGACTAAATAATTGGATGAAATTTTTTATTAGAGTTGAAAAAAATTGGACTCAGAAATTGGAATAAATTTGGACTTAGATTGTTGAAATCTCGTTTTTGACAAAAATGATGAATTTTTTCTTCATACATTTTACAAAAAAATTGGTATTACAAAAAAATCTCAAGTTTAAAAAAATCAATAGAAGTCTGACTTCCCTAACTTCCTTTGGAAAACCGCCTCTGATTAGCCCGAGTGAAGCGAGGGCGAAAATTTCAGGGTGGTTGTGGTGGTGGTGGTGACGTTCTTGATTTTTCCAACTTTGAAACTGAAATTTGCCAGCTTAAACATTAAAACCTAAAATTCCAATTGAAATTATAAGTTTTCTAAAAATTTCAAGTTTTTCTCTTTCTCGATTTATAATTTTTTTGTGATTTAATACCAAAGCCTGGTAGAATTAAAATATATGTATCTTCTAACTTTAGAGATGAAATCAAAAGCGAGGGGGGGGGGGGTGAACAGATTTCAGTAAAGAAAAATAGAAAAACCGCGGCATTTTTTGAAACAAACCTTCAATATTGATTAAGTATAAGGGTAAGGTGCCCTAATTTATACTAGTGCCTAATTTGGACCACCGGCTGATTTCGTCCGTTAATGATACAATATGCCAGGAAAAAATTTTATCATATGCATTTTTCACTGATAAAACACAATGAGACCAAAACCAGAATTTTAAAGCCAAAATTCACGAAGTTAAAAATAAAAATCGAAATTGCAACATCGAAATTTTGTTTTCGCTGTTTTCAATGGGTGTTTTTATAATTTTAATTATTCAAATTTTATAAGGTGATTATACAATTGTATAGTGCGAAGTCTCAAGTTTTGTTTCTGATAATCAGTTTTTAATTATACCGAATGTAAGTTTAGTTATGATTTTTCAAATTCAAATTTCATGGGGTGTCCTAATATGGACCACCTAGCGACTTGATACTTCGTACATATTTTCACGTGACCAGCCCCCTCAAACCCCCCTCCCAACCACGACCCAACCCGAGAACCACTTTGAAAATAATCAACATAGGTAGTGGAATTTTCGAGGTACCATTAAAATAATTTTTTTACAATGTTATACCTTTCATTTACATAATTTAGCAAGTGGTCCACATTAGGAACCCAAAATTTCACTTTTCGTTTTTGACTTGTTTCAGAAAAAATTTTTTTGACCAACTTACAATTTTTTGTGGGGCTTGAGGTTTTAGATTATGAATGTAGATAGATGTAGCTACATTTTAAGCCTTTCACCTCATTTCTATGTCAATTCTAGCGCCGTAGGCATTGCAAAACAAAAAAGTGGTCCAAATTAGGGCACCCTACCCTTATATACCTACTTCGTTATACTATAAAATCAATGCCGTCAATACACTTCTGAAATTTGATGTTATAGGTTGATGAACTTTAATAAAAAATTGACAACGTTTACTTTGAGCGCAGCGAGCCCAAAGATATCAAAAAATGTGATTTTCATACTAAGAAAAAAATATACCTAATAAAATAAGTTGAAATTTTTTCGAGGAAAAATACGAAAAAATTTACTTTTCAGGGATTTAGATAAAATACAATAAGTCCAAGCGCAGCGAGGGTAAAATTTTTGAAAAAATTAGAATTGGGAGGTAATTTCAGATTTGGATTGTGATTTCTGAAAGGGATCGTTTGTTCAAAAATTTCTCTTTTTTTGGTCAAATTTTCCAACTTTTCTCATTTGAGACGAATTAGTCAACTTTTTCTACTAACATTGTGTCGGGGGGGGGAGGTGAGTCGCTCCGCTACGCCCCTGAGGAAAACTAATATCAGCATTGCATAGAAAAATCCAAAATCTATCAAATGTTAGGGAGAAGGGAGAATCGCGGAGAAAAATTTAGTTGATTAGAAACTGATAAAGCGATCGAAATTTTATCATGGTTTCGGTCAGTCCTCAGTCGCTCGGACGATAAAAGCACCATATCTAGATGAAAAATTCCACAGTAGATAAATTGAACTCGCTAATCGCATAACGGCATGAATATTAAAATTCTTCAGCTTTGAGCAAAATAATCGCCTGTACATTACATATACATATAAGATGTCTATGTCGAACATGGGCACAATCAAAAATTATGTAAGAGAGGACTGAGAATTCGAGGAAAAAGGTAGGTCAAAATCAATGAAATGTAAGTGGATACTACATTATACAGATTTGAGTGAAGGAAAATTGAAAAATTGTGAGATTTTTGGAACAAATAATCAATGTACGTATGTATAGGTACCTACTCCCTAAATTCAAATAAATCAAAGGGCGTTCCTTATAAGTAGGTGAAATAAACCCTTTACCCGAATTAGGTCGTACTTGGAAAGATACAAACCACATTTTGAAATTGACTTGAAATTAAAGTTCACCTTACCCCCACTCATGAAAAATTCCTGACTACGTCACTGATATCGACTATAAGTATGATAAGCTGAGAATTAAAACTCACTTTTGCCACCATAAGTGATTTTGAGAAAAACGAAAAAAACTGTTTTAGTAAAGTTACCGACCATCGAGTGTGCTAAAATCGTCGTATATTGTCAAGTAGGACCTGAAAATAGGATTCCATGAAAAAAAATCGATCACAATACTCTTCTTATAATGAAACGAGAAGAATGGCAAAAGTAAGTTTTGACTTCAACATGCATTTTTTTACAGCTATCAAAATACCAAAAATTTCGTACAACCAAATTAGTAGAGATTGATAAAAGAACATTTTTTTTCTCTCTTGACATATTTTGCTCTAAATTGATTGTCTTCGAGTTGTGAACCAATTTTAAAATGCATTTCGAAATTAATGCATTTCGAAACTCTGGAAATACAACTTATGAAGTTATGATGGGAATCGTTGAATTAGGTATTCATTCCTTTTGTTAAAATAATCCAAAAATCGTTGAAATACTTAGATTTTCATTTTCAGTAAAATTATGATCTGTTTGGAATAGATCGGTGATTACGACTATATGATGGAAATTTTTAAATTAGGTACTTACCTACTAGTCTACAGACCAAGTGCCAAAAAGTCTTCATCCACTGTCCATTTCTTGGGGACAAAAAAATTGCTAGACAAAATGCAGGTACCGGCTCAGCATTCCCAAAAATGATGTTTTTTTTTTTTTAACCCTACACATAGAATGAGGGGAGGTCAAAAGAGGGTATTTTTGACCTAGGTCCGGGACAAAAAATTCAAATAAGATTTGATAGAGTAGTGTCCCCTGATGCTGAATATGCATTTTTTTCAATGCATCACACCTGCACAACTGCAATTTAGGCTCCTCAAAGGCTATACTGTTGTTCATTTTTGGCCATTTTTCACTCTATTCTGGCCCCAGGTTCTCAAATGTGACAGGGGGACAATTTTTTTTGTCATATTTTGTTACACCGAATGTTTATACACCTAAAACCACAAAGTTGATCGAATTAAACCAGCAATCTTCGAAGTTATTGAATTTTAAAGTTGTGTAAATATGAGTATTGCTCAGATTTCAATTCACGATTTTTGCTTTAAAAATAGTCGTGTGACCTATTTAAATGGTTTAAAAATTCGTGCTGGATTCTAAAATGATGATGGTTTTTCCCACCTCCCCTCCCCCCGGATTATCCCCTCCCCCATTTTGATTTTTTCCCATTTAATCGTGTGGCCAATTGAAATGGGTTAAAATCTCGCGCTGAATTCGAAAACGATGATGTTTTTTTTACTTATTCCCCCCAGAGGATTAGCCCTCTCCTCAATTTTGATTTTTTCCCCATTTAATCGTGCGATTTATTGAAAGGGGTTTAAATTTTGCACTAGTTTCCAAAATTACAAAATTACAATTTTTTTCATCTCCCTTCCCTTTCATATCTAACCTCCTCGAAACTGATTTTTCTCAATTTTATATGTGATGTAATTCTTGTACACTACCTAGTACCTACCGACAATTTTTTCATTTCCCTTCTCACATAGACTCAGCTCACTCAATGTTTATATTTTTTTTTCGTTTCTTTTTTTTTTGTTCAATTAATCACACTGTGTGCAGCCTTTAATTAATCTTTGTAAGTACCTATGTAATTCCTTTTATGTAATTATATTCTGGTGAAGACTTGTAGTTTACTATTGTACCTTTAGCGGTGTCGTCAGAATCGAAAATTGGGAAGGCACAAAAGGGGCCGTGTGTTGGACATTTTTTTTGCTTTTTCGAAGTGGAAAAGGGGGACTGAATTTATTCCTCTGCTAAAAATTGGGAGGGGGTAAAAAAGAAAGTCTTATTCAGCACTTTCTTCTCAGATATATCATAGAATTGTAACTTTGTTTATGTCCGATTGCCCGAGCGAAGCTTTGAAAAAATTGGATTTTTAATGCTCTAAAAAGACATTTTTTCTTGTTTTAATGCTTTGAAAATCCCTATCTGATGTAAGTGTAACGTAAATTTTAAATTTATAAATACAACATAAATTTTCGAAGGGGCCAAGCGGGAGCCGGAACTTTTGAGGGGGACTATCCTCTGACGCCTCTGTGTACCTAAATTTTTGGTATTGATACAGAGACAGTTTGGTATATCTCACGACTAAAATGAGGAACATTTTCAAGAGTCAAAAGTGGAAGGGAGGGTATTTGAAAAAAATTATCGCCATTTTCGAATCCAGCGCGAAATTTTGACCCATTTCAATAGGTCACACAATTAGATGAGAAAAAAATAAAAATTGCGGGGGCAAATCCGTGGAGAGGGGAGGTGGGAAAAAACCATCATCATTTTCCAATTCAGCGCGAAATTTTAATCCATTTCAATTATTGGTCACACGATTAAATGGGAAAAAATCAAAATTGAGGGGGATGGGAAAAAACCATCATCATTTTAGAATTCAGCACGAATTTTTAAATCATTTAAATACCACACGACTATTTTTAAAACAAAAATCGCGAATTGAAATTTGAGCAATACTCATATTTACACACTTCAAAGATTGCTGGTTTAATTCGACCAACTTTGTGGTTTTAGGTGTATAAACATTCAGTGTAACAAAATATGACAAAAAATTGCCCCCCTGTCACATTTGAGAACCTGAGGCCAAAATAGAGTGAAAAATAGCCAAAAATGATCAAAAGTAGCCTTTGAGGAGCTTTAAATTGCAGTTGTGCAAGTGTGCAGTGAAAAAAAAAATGCATATTCAGCATCAGGGAAACACTACTCTATCAAACCTCACTTGAATTTTTTATCCCGGACCTAGGTCAAAAAATACCCCCTTTTGACCTCCTCCCCCCCCACTCTATGTGCAAGGTTTAAAAAAAAATTCATCATGTTTGGGAATGCTGAGCCGGTACCTGCATTTTGTCCGGCAATTTTTTTGTCCCGCAAAAAAAAAAACAGTAAAATCAACTTCTAGAGCCCTTTTTGTTTGTTGGTCTGTAGTTCATAGGTACATATTCGTTTTGTTAAATTGATTCAAAGAATCTTCAAAATTATTTCAATTTGTTTGGAAAATAAATTGGAACTATATTTTTTCGCTGTGTACTTTGTTTGCAGATGGCAAATGTGAGTTTTGATTCCAAACCATGATTTCAACTGCGATTTTCTACCCGAAGAGAGCGGTTTAGGGAAAAAGTAAAAAAAAACTGGTTGTAGGTATAAAACTTCTTCAGAATCCGTCATAAAAACGAAAAAAAATTTGTGGCAAACATGAGTTTTGATTCTCATCTCTTCATAATGTAGTTGGAATTTTAAGATTTTGAGCAAAGATTTTCATTGATTCTACCCCCAGAAAATGCTCTACGATAAACGTTAAATACGAGTACATCTTTAATTGTTGCCGTAAATTTTTTTTTTAAATCAAATCGATGTTTTCTAGGCATAACTGAAATGAATACCGCCATCGCCATCCAATTTATTTACCCAGTACTGTTATCATTGCTATCATTCGAGAATATAGGAGCTATGTTGCAAACTGTTACTGCTCCTGAAGATGTACCCAATCTTGAAAAACGGACATTCATTCAGCCTCAACTCGATCGTAAACCAAACGCATTTATGCGTATATTGGGTGATGAAGATCACACTTACGTCGACAAAACCCTTCTACTGGAAGCCCTTTTCCTCGACCCAAAGTTGAAGAGTGCCAATATTATAAAAACAATGCCCAAACGATTCGGTAAAACTGTGAATTTACGTATGATACAGACGTTCTGTGAAATAGAGATGTCTGATGATGCTACACCCTTAGCTAAGAATCTTAGTAATATTAACGACACTCCGAATTATCATTTGTTTACTCAGAAATACTCATTCGGTCATTTAAAAATTTCCCATAAAAAAGAACTTATTCGGGAGTATCTTGGAAAGTATCCCGTTGCCTATTTTGATTTCCTAAAGTGTGGATCAACGAATGTAAATTATCAAGGCGTGATAAATTGTTGTCAGATGATTATTAGCTTGGCCTTTAAAAAGCACGAGTACTTGTTAAATAATAACTCAAGGCTCACAAAAAGTCAAAGATCCTTGGCTGAAAGTTGGATGAATGCTGATTACAAGAATAAAGGTGGCCTTGAAGTTATAAATGGTATTAAAAATTTAATGGACCTTTTATACCAGCAATTTAAAAAACAAATTATTGTCTTGGTCGATGAATACGATTTGTTGATTCACAGAATTTTGAAAAGTAAGTTATCGAGTGAAGAATCCAAAAAAATTTTTACTTTATACACCGACATGTTTATGATGGCTCTCAAAAACAAAGATGCTCGAATAGCTGTGTTTACAGGGATTATCCATATTTCAAAATTCGGAATGACTGAGGTGTTGCCCAGATTGCAGTTGTGTTCTTTCGGTCAAACAGATAAATTTGTGGAATATTATGGGTTTACATTAGACGAAGTAACGGACCTATTTAAAAGACCGGGCAATGAGCTTCCAAATTTTTCCTTGGATGCAATGATAGACTATTACAACGGTTACAAAATATTCGGTCAAAATATATTCTCTCCGTATTCGATTAGTGAGTGTTTGGAAAAAAAAGTTATCAAACCGTATTGGGCTGATGTGGGCTCCATCAAGTACATTTGGCCAGCCTTACGGTTATTCAGATTAAGATCGATAGTGCTTGATCTGTACGAAAAAAAAAATGTGGACGTTGAAATTATCCGAAAAATGGACATTGACGATATTTTTGAGTTGCAAAAATGTATGCAACTTGAACAAAATAGATACGGCGAAACGAGAGAAATTAATGTTTTCTTGAATTTTGTATTAGACGCGGGGTATCTCACAATAAACTCGAGGAACAACACTCATTATAATGTGAAAGCGCCAAATGTAGAAACACGTCTTGATTTAGGGGAATTATTAGATAAATATAAATTGGAAACTGCTTAGTATGCAAAGAATTGGCAAAACGTTAGCAAATCGCTGGTGATTTGTGAGAAAAAAACGCTGGCGATAAACGCAGCCGAATCGCCAGCGACAACCGCTGTTTGGGTGTTTGGCTTGATATCATTTATGTTGCACCTTGGAGTAATGGAGTATGCAACAGATAGAGTGGCCCTGCGCTGATGTACAAATCGGGGGATTTGTGAGATGCACTGTGCATGTCGAACCTGAATTTACGCACGTCAGCAGCATAGCGAAGTATTTTTCGGGGGGAGGGGGAGGAGGGGGTGACATTGTAAAATTAATAATTGCGTATTCTTCTGTAATTTATATAAATAAATATAATTTATTTTATTTTATTTTCTTGTTTTAAATTTAATAACGGTTTTTCCAACTTTGGAACTGAAATTCGATAACTTTAGAGATGAAATCGTAATCACGCTCAGAAATTATTTAGGTAAGGGAGGGGTTGAGAATTCGAGAAAAAAATAGGGAGGGGTCATATTTTAATCAAAAAATTGTGTAACCTATTATTTTAGTGGTGCTGACGTAGTCAAGGTATTTTCAGTAGGCTGATATACATAAACCGATTTTAATCAAAGAAAAATTGCGGAATTTTTTTGAAGCAAACAATCATTTGCAGTACCTACACTTTTTAAATATGAATTAGTTGAATTTACCTGTTTGAATCAGAGAAACAAATTTAACTGAAAATCAGTGATTTTTCACTCATCCCGCAGACAAAATTATTGATTTTTTCTGACAAATGAAAATTGTGTAAAAAATCAATGATTTTTGACTGAAGTCTGAATGATCAGTGAAAAAGGGTTGACTTTTAATGAAAATCATTTCACTATTTTCACTAATTCTCAAAGGTAGAATTTCATCATGGGCGATATTTTTTTGAAAAATCAGGTTTAAAAAGCAAAAAAATACACTTTTTTCAGAATCGCTGAAAAGAACCGCTAGTGAATCCGATTCCAATTTTATTAAGAATCGCAGTTTAGGTAATCCGATTCCCACATTCCGAAGAATCGCAAATTAAGTATAAAAAATATGCGATTCACTATTTTTGCGATTTTTTCCACATAAATGTATTTTCGACAGTCAAAAAATTTTTTTCACTTCAGACTTCAGAATTTGTTGATTTTTTTTGCTCAAGTTTTCCTCATATTTCTTACTGAGTGAAGATAGTACAGTCATTTTAGGTTTTTACCAAAAAAAAATTCCCGGAAACGGGAAAGTTCGTATTATAAGCTTTGTATAGGGTGTATTTCAACATACTCGACTTTCCCTAAAATCGGAGAATGTTTTGTCCCCCTTTTGGGGGGAGGTGAGGGGTTCAAATTTTGGTTTTTCGGCTATAACTTTCGAAATTACGCCATTACGAAAAAAAGTTAAAACAAAAATTGTACAGAATTCAAAAACAAACAATTTTTTTATTTACCATTTTTTCTCAAGACGTCATGGAGAGGAGCTAGGGCCTTCAGAAAAAAATCAATTTTGAAAATTTTCCATTAACACTAGTAGTTGCCAAAAATCGGGTTAATCGACTTTTAGGAGCGGCTCTTTTGCATAGTACATCCTATTACTATGTAGAATAAGCAAAATGTGCAACCGACCTCTTATTTCAAAGTAGGGGAGTGGACTCCCTGTAGAAAAAGTTGCATTTCCCCCTGGAATATCTCAGCTAAAGTGAAAAATTCGAAAAATTGGTTCAAACAAACGTTATAGAGTGTTAAAAGACGAATATTTTCCTTTTTTACATTTTTTTCTATGTGGTGTTGGGACCGAGCTATTGCAAAAAGAAAGAAGATCGACGCAGAGTTCGAAAATTTCTCACAAAATTTTAAACCCCCTCTCTTGGGGCCCAATTTGGATCCAGGGGTTAGATGATCATAAAAATCGAGTTTAGCGACTACGAAAACCCCAGAAACCCACTCGTTGGGCTATTGGTTCGCTAGATTTTATACCAGGCCTACAAACGTGTAATTTTTGAGTTGATGAAAAATTTTCGAACCACCGCGTCGATCTTTTTTCTTTTTGCGATAGCTCGGCCCCAAAACCACGTAGAAAAAAGGTAAAAAAAGGAAAATGTTCGTCTTTTAACGCTCTACAACGTTTGTTTGCAACATTTTTTCGGATTTTTCACTGTAGCTGAGCTATTCTCGGGGGAAAATGCAACTTTTTCTACAGGGGTCTACCCCCTACTTTGAAATAAGAGGTCGGTTGCACATTTTGCTTATTCTACATAGTAATAGGATGTACTATGCAAAAGAGCCGCTCCTAAAAGTCGATTAACCCGATTTTTGGCAATTATTAGTGTTAGTGGAAAATTTTCAAAATTGATTTTTTTTCTGAAGGCCTTAGCTCCTCTCCATGACGTCTTGAGAAAAAATGGTAAATGAAAAAATTGTTTGTTTTTGAATTCTCTACAATTTTTGTTTCAACTTTTTTTTTTCGTTAGGGCGTAATTTCGAAAGTTATAGCCAAAAAACCAAAATTTGAACCCCCTCACCCCTCTAAAGGGGGACAAAATATTCCCCGATTTTAGGGGAAAGTCGGGTATGTTGAAATACACCCGGTACAATGTTTATATACGAACTTTACCGTTTCCGGGATTTTTTTTTGGCTTTTGGCTTTTTTTAAGTTAAATTGTCCGTACTAAAAGGGATTTTATTGAAGTTGGTATTTATTAAAAAAAAAATTGTCATCAGTAACTAGTTCTGTTATCAACTGTCGAAAATTCTGAATTTTCAGCTTGATTTTGAATTGCAGATAAGGCTGGCTAAGCGAAGAGCATTTCGAAAAAACATTGACCTTCAATAAAAAATGTTTATCATGATTTTTGTGAAAATTGAAAAAAAAAAAGATTCGGAATCGTGAAACTGAATCGCGGAAGTTTAGGGAATCGCAATTATTTCAAAATGAATCGGATTCTCTGTTTGAAACGAATCGAAAGTAAGGAATCCGATTCCAGAAACATTAATGAATCACCAAAATTAATCCGATTCCCAAATTTGAAGGAATATCGTCATCTCTGGACCCATTACAGTTACCACCCCCTGTAAAAATTATTTACCAGCATAGACGACCCTTCAAGAGTAGGAGCAGTCGAAATTGGTTTCCAAGGCCAAACCACTCCCTTGAAACAAACATGAAAAAATGATTCCAGCTCCTGCTCATGCCTGATCAGGTATGATCATATTTGTTCGGATGCGGCCATTTTCAGATCTGCTCATGACTGGAAATTTTTCCCTGGAATATCAAACCATTACAGAACTCAACTCCTTGCTCCTCAGCAACATTCAAATCCATATTAACGATAGATAAATTCGATCCTAATATGAAATTCCAATACGTAATTGCATACACATCTGTGGAGAATCTGTATCATATATTTTTCTTCGCATCTTCATCGTAACTATAGGTAATTCTACTCGCAGTCGAACAACCTCGACTGGCAAAAAACCAATTCATATTCGACGCAATCTAAATGCAAAATCAAGTCTTCGGGAAAAGATACGACTGTCGCATTTTACCGATAACGCAATAACGTGAAATTTTTTCCTACCCCTTCATCCTCCAATCCACCATACATCGTCTCACCACAACCATTCAACTGCACCATGAAAAATTTCCACCTTCGTTTCATTCCGTCATCTTGTTTTCGTCCTTCGGCAGCCCTACGAGAAAAAAACACCTATTTTTCCGCGAATTTCTATTCGAAGTAACTCAATTAACTTGATAATTTCGGCGAATTTCCATCTACGCGAGCAAAACTTATTAAATGCTTCGACGCGAATAATTCCGCGCGCTCTTTTCGCCCATTCTAAGTCAATTCATCAAGCTCGATCTTTTCTATTATTTTGCTCAATACCGGCACCGGCGCGGCGTTGCGTTGCTTTTGAATCCACACAGAGAATTTCTTCGTTTTATAAAACTTTCTCGCTCGTAATCATCTTATTACATAGTTTTATAATAAACAAAATAACCACGCGTGCCGTTTAAAAAGCAACGACGTCGGCAAGCAAAGTACAACCAGGGGAATCGGGAGGAGGGGAGGAGAAAATATTCAATCGTGTTTTTCGCATCGCTTTATATACTTATAATAAAACTACGCGAGTAAAAAGTTAAATTATTCGCGGTATCTTGTCTTTTTCTTCCCCTTGTTGCTCCGGCGATGAAAAAAATATCTCGCCGAGAAATTTCTTCTCATCTTTCGTACATTTCGCGCTATAGGTAGGTATTTGCCAAAACATTCTTTTCAATTTGAAAAACACGAAGGGTGAAAATCAAAAAAATCTAATACTAAAAAGCGCCGCGGAATGTAACCGCAAAAGACTCCGCCGCGTTCGCGAAACACGCCAAACAACAAAACTTAATACCTTTTGAAATAAATATTAAAAATAATACTTCGTAATAAGTTCCAAATACCTTCGTTCTTCAGCAGCTTTTGGCATGAATTTCTTTTGAACTTTTTACTCGTCGACGTTTGTTTTGCTCTCTCTCCAACGCCAAAGACGACGAGTTTATACCTTGGCATTTTTCTCCGAGAGAAGAGAAAAATATCGAAGAAAAATTCACGCTCGCGAGAGAAGAAAAATACACTTCAAATTAAACGCAAAATAACTCCAGGTACTCGATTATATCGAAAATTTTCCAAATTTTATTCCATCATAATGAATTTTTCAAATGGTTACATCGTCGACAGCTCGTAATCGTCGAACATACCTTCGGCGATGAATTTTCACTCTGCTTCGAATCTGCGAGAATTTCAACCGAAGGTATGCCTGAAATGTGTCTACTTCGCGGTGCCAAGTCTTACCGAAAACAAACCTAGGAAGGTGGTTGAATCGAATAACATGTTTTTCGATCCGATCTTAGCTTCGTACCTATTTGAAAAAATTCGACAAAATTGCAGCTTAGGGATGGTTTCAGCATTTTTTTTGTGGGGGGGGGGGGATTGTTGACTAACTAGGTATAAAAATTCGCAGGTACCATTTTTGCTAGCTGTACACTATGTACAGGCTGTACAGCATGTACCATTTTTGCTAGGTGTAGACTATGTAAAGGCTGTACATCATGTACCAATTTTGCAAGCTGTACACTATGTACAGGGTGTATAGCATGTACCATTTTTGGTAGCTGTACACTACGTACAGGCTGTACAGCATGTACCATTTTTGGTAGCTGTACACGCTGTACAGGCTGTACACCCTGTACACCATGTACACGCTGTACACGCTGTACACAGGCTGTACAGGCTGTACACGCTGTACTGGCTGTACACGCTCCATGTACACACTGTACAAGCTGTACACCATGTACACGCTGTACACCATGTACAGGCTGTACACGCTGTACTGGCTGTACACGCTCCATGTACACGCTGTACAAGCTGTACACCATGTACACGCTGTACACCAGGTACAGGCTGTACACTACGTACATGCTGTACACTATGTATAGGCTGTACACCATGTAGGTA